>AWOL01S0027598.1:15416-84078 GCA_000715115.1 Nicotiana otophora | reverse complement strand
ATATATATATATATATATATATATATATATATATATATATATATACGCGTATATAACGCCATCCGGGCATGGGTTAATGTGCATGTATAAATGCATGAAATGCATATGAAATACGTTAATAAAATCTTTCGGTACTCATAAGACCATTATGCTTCTGAATAATATCATGAAATAAACTTTACCAACTTACGTATTTTTGAGACCCATAAACAGATGATAAAATAATATGACACGTGGGGAATCAAGAACATAAGCATCTCTAATATTTCTATAAATAAAGTCATGTATGGAAATTGTGTATTTTCTCGTTTCATTTGTGTCGTATAGATCATGCCAAAAGAAATAAGGGATAGCCTTAACATACCTGAACTCCTTAAGCAATTGAGACCTGAGCCGCATGAACCAGTGAGATAGAAGGTAGTGTTGTCGACTAGGGAATTATCAGAAGGTCACGTAACTCATCTTTTAGCAATGAGAAATTGAAAAAGAAAACAACATATCATCAAGATTAAAGAGGAGTTTATGGTTCCAAATGGGGTTGAGATTCTCAGGGACTGAGCTACATTCCAGGCCACGCATCACAGTCCACCGAGTCTCCATCGTATTATTTATTTTATCATGTCTTATTGATATTCTGGACAGATGTATTATTATTGTACTCCTTAGAAAATGCTCATGCACTTGTGACATCGAGTTTTGGGGTTATACTAGTTGATGCTCACGGTTTCGTATATTATTATCGCCTTTCATTTCTTTTATAAACTGCAAAAATTGTACGTTACCGTGGATTTAGAAGTGTAAGTCTCTTATTAAAATCTATGATTTTGAAAGTAATAAAATGGGTAATTAAATTGATAAATCACCGTTGGCTTACCTGACGGCGGCGTTAGGCGCCATCACGACCTATAGTGGATTTTGGACTGTGATAGCTTGGTATCAGAGCGTTAGGTTCACTTAGGTCTCACGAGTCATGAGCAAGTTTAGTACAGTCTTACGGATGGGTATAGAGGCGTCTGTACTTATCTTCGAGAGGCTACAGGGCTGTTAGGAGCACTTCCCTTCTTGATTCCTCATCGTGCGATTTGATTCCATTGAGGCTTGTGCCTTTATTTCCTTCCTACTCAATCTTACGCGACGCAGGGCGCTTGTTATCAATTGGGCATCGAGGAGTTGTAGTAGTACTGCAGACGTGGTGCGGGATGTTTTTTCCTGCGTGTTCGGGCAGTCTATTTTCGTCGCCTTGTAGAAGGATGTTCTTTTGTTCCAGCTCAGTATCTGTATTTCTTATAGTTTTGAGGCTGTGCACGGATTTCTATGATGTCTATACGTTATCATCGAACAATGTTAGTGTAATGGTAGGGTGTTTGTTTATGTGTTGAGATAGTGAATGACTTGAAAGGAGGATTTCTCAGTGCATGATTTAGAGGTTCAACATTTAGTTCCAGCAAAGGAAAGGCAATCGGACTATGGATGTTCGGGCCTTGGTTGATGAAGTGATGAGACTTGATATTTTCGAGCGTGGTGGAATTCTCATTTGTGATGTGGTGTCGTTGTCCTTGTTGGAACGCATTAAGGTTTGCCGATATTATGGTCTTCTTTGATTCGCCTTCGGGGCATGATGTTGGGAAGTGGCGCCTAAGAAGCGGTTGTCAGAGATAATAGAGTGTAGCAGTTTTAGAATCGAATTGGTGTTTCTAGTGTTGATGGCTCGGGAACGAAGATCTTCTAGGAGGTTAGAAGTTGGTAGCGATTTATCAGTTCAGGTGCTACAAGTATGGATTTGATTTGAGGCAACATTCTGGTATCGAAGTATGAGGGAGGACATGGCGGGAGGTGTTTTGCGGTGGTTGAATTACTAGCAGGTCAAGTATCAGAAGCGGAGGTCGATAAGTTTCTTAAAGGAGATAGTTTGACTGAAGTGGGAGTGGCAAAGTAGCGTACATATTCTGTGGTAGGATAGCCACGTGCTTTGAGAACGTTTAGGGCGATTTGGGAATCGTGATGGAAGGTGATTTGGACTATAGACTTTATTTGGGATCGTGGCTACCGTACCGAGGGAGATTGGATATGGCAGAAAGGAGTTTGCTTGAAATGAAGAGGGGTGTGAAGATTTGATTATCATTTCGGATGCAACATGACTTCGAGTTTGGAATGTATTGTAGGACTTTCAGTTGATGTCTATAGGGAATGAACCGACTTTTACAGTTGGTGGACGAGTATGGGCTTTAGAGGGTTTACTAAATTCGTGGTAGTTGTACCCAATGCAACATCGTTGGAAGATGTCGGTATGGAGTTTCCACAAGCGGGTTAGCTCTTGTGAACATGTTGGCAGTTGCGTGATTTTGATGAGGTTTCTACGAGGAGTTCTACTTACTACACGACAGAAGGTCAAATATGCGATCATGGCTATTAATTCAGAATGTTCATGGGAAGTTTAACAAGACATTTCGAGGAATTTAGCGGGTTAAATATGCGAGATCATGTTAATTGAGAAGGAGGAATCTTTATGGGTTCTAGGTTTATGTAATTGTAGCTTTAAGCTAAGTGGGGGAGCCCCACCGTTTATGATTGGATCACGTGGTTGTCTGCTTGTGCGCTTTCTGGTAAACATCAGGGATAATTCGAGCAAAGAACTTGTCAAATGTGTGCTATATTTTGCCTTATCAGTTCATGTTCAGGTTTTGGGAAGACTCAAAGTTTATGCTTCTTGTGGATGTGATGTACAAGGAAAAGAATTCATCCGGTTGCTTCTTTGGGAGTGTTCATGTGCTAACAGAGTGTTGGAGTTTGATTATACTCGGGACCAGGTCAGAGTGGGTGACTCCCAATAGTGGTTCTAATGGATTCAAGGATGCAAGCGCGTTGTCTAAGGATTTTGGGTTCGTTGTGTGGTTAAAGATCGAGTCTTTACAGTGGGTATTGAGACAATGTGATCTCGTGATTTGGACTGCTCGGGATGAGTGTTGATCGAGTTTTGTTATGTGTTTGAATGGAGCTATTATTATTTCTGAGGCAGGTCAAGAGCAAATCGGAGGAAGTTGGGTCGGTTGGTAATGGTTTGAATCAGTGTGATTGAGGCAATGAACAGTTCCTTCGGCGTGTTAGTGTTATACATGTGATTTGTGGTGGTACGTGCTAGCTTGAAAGTCGCCGTAGTTTGATTGATTTTGGGAGGTATTTGATTCTAATGGCCTTGTTATTTGTAGATGGATCCCGGAAGAGTTATAGTGGTTTATACCACAACTTGAGGTTTGTATTTTTTGTGGTTATGGGAATTCGGTTGCGTGTTGCCATGGTTCTTCTGAAATGAGTTGAGTGAAAGGGATTCTAGCCAATAAAGTGTTCATTCTACTAGTAGTTCAGGGGTTATGAGAAATTCATGTACTCTCGCGTAGCGGCGTGATATGTGCAGTGAATGACATGGGAATTTGGAAGTTGAGGATCAAGGTTGTGGTTCGATGTTGACAAGAATATCACGAGCTCGGATGAGCCGGAAAGAATTTAGATGTTCAGAGTAAGCTGACATTATCCTAGTGTCGCTTGGGAATGGTGTTCTGTGGAAGGAGCATTGTGTATTGATTTGTGGGTTCTTGAATTGCTTTACAGATTAGTACGGTTGGTGGTATGGAGGTGCAAACTTTGCTACCTGGTGGGAGCGTATCCTACGGGGAAATTGGTATAGGCGTGACATGATAATCACTTGATTGTTAAGGATTGAAACCAATTATGGAGATTTTGGTACTATCGCTAATATGAGGGTTTATGCCTGAGAGGCATTCTATTCCTTGGGTTGTGGACTGTGTGAGTTTGTTTCGGATTTGATGGTTGTTCTTGTGTGTCATGGAAAAGGTTATTGTGGATTCTTGAAAGGTTATTAGCCCAGTATGGTATGATCAAAATCGGCTTGAGGTCCGTTGATGGTTCTAATGTGAATGTGTGCTCTACATCACGTCGAATGTGTTCATTCAGCATAACGTTGCTTATGGAGGAGTGTTCGTACATTGGATGTTATTCCCGTCGTTAGCTATTCCGTGTAATCTCTATTGTGCCATGTGAGTTGTGAGACGACTTGGTTATTCGCACATGTGTTAAGGTCCCGTGTAGCCTGTGGTGTTATATGAGCAGGATGGCTCTCGAAATGCTCGTCAATTATCGCACCTTAGTTGTGCTTGGGTTTCGTAGTGTATGGAGCTATCTGTCTCCCTAGGATTTGTATTATGCACTTGGCGTGCTTGTGGTCGATATTCGGGCATTTCATAAGTATAAGCATTACGGCTTGATGTGTGTTTTCTTCTTGATTGTTGTGTGCGGATCGGGTGGCACGCCGCCATAGATATATTGCTTGGATCGGGTAGCACGCTGCCACGGGCATGTTGTGTGGAACGAGTTGTACATTGTAATATTGTCATGTTTCGATTGGGTTGCATGCCGCGATAGTGTCATATTGGATCGGGTTGCATGCCGCAACAGTGAGATGTTGAGTACAGTTCCCTATACTTATTTTTGTGTATTTGTTTCCCATTATTTGAGAAAGGTTCATAGCGTCTCTTCGGCTGTTTTATTAGTTACGCGGGCCAAGTAGTTCTTTTTCCAGAGTTCGTTCTCCCTTATGAGTTATATTCGAGTTGTAGCTTGTCGGCGCATTTATGGCGTCATATGAGAGCTGGGTCAACGTTTAAGATGGCTTATTGGCTGAGCAACTTGTGTTGATATCCAATTTTGCCCTCATATTTTTCAAATAGTATATATACTTTCAAGATATCATCTTGCATCATTATTTAATTTTCAAGATTTACACAAGTATTTTTATAATTTTTCATAATTTTTAGAGCTTTAAAAATAATTTTCTTGCATTTAAATTACTTGAATATTTATTAATTACCCCTTAAATTATTTTGTGATGATTTAGTTACCCAAAGTTATTATTTGCATCAACATATATGTTTCAGAATATTTTACTTTAATTTATGTAAGTATATTTGTATTTTTAAGCTATTTACATAATTTTGCAATAATAGCCTATATTCATGCATAATTACATTTTTTTATTAAATTATTTGTGCCAAAATAGTATTTTTATATTTTATAATGTTAAGCTATTTCATGCAAAATGGTTGGGCTATTGAGGGATCAAACGTATAACCAAACGACTCATTACCTTTGACCCGCCCAGTTTCCTATTTAATCTTGGCCGTTGATCTCAAATGATCAACGACCCATAATAAATCTCCCATTCTCCTTATATCCCCATAACCCAAAACCTAGACCCCATTTATCATTTCCGCCGCCTTCAAACACCCCCTTCATCTCCCAAACCTAAACCCTAGCGACCAAAATCGTCTCACTTTTTCTCTGCATATTGCCTTCGAATCAGAGGTTTTCTTGCCTTTTCTAAACGCTTACCACTCTGATATGGTAATACTGAGTATCGTTCCATATATGGAAGGTGTATCTCATGTAAATAGGGTCCAAATAGGCTCGTCCTTGAAGATATCATGGGATTCCGGCTAGATACCTAGTGGCCACCGGCTAGATATTGTCCTTGAAGCTTATGTGCCCACCGGCAACACTAGTGGAGAGATGGCTAACATGGTTGGACAGGTATTGGAGAGCCACAAAATTACTTTTCAAGAAGATGAATTACCACCAGAAGGACTGAGCCACAACAGGACGTTGCACATCATGGTGCAATTTGAAGATAGGTTCATCGACAGGGTCTTGATAGATGGAGGTTCAAGTCTCAACATATGTCCATTGACCATTCTAAAGAGACTATGTAAAGTCCTGCACGAGATAAGGATGAGAAGTATGAATGTGAAGGCGTTTGATGGATCTCAGAGAGCTACCATTGGAGAAATCAACCTCAGTCTACAGATAGGTCTGACTTGGTTTGAGGTCGAGTTCCAAGTGCTAGATATATCTGCTACTTACAACCTATTGTTGGGACGACTATGGATACATGCTGTCGACGCAATGGCTTCAACTCTGTATCAGGCTATGAAGTTTGAGTGGAATCACCAGGAGGTGATCATCCATGGAGATAGAAGTAACCCCATCTACACCAATCAGAGCGTTCCGGTCATCAAAAACAGAAAGAAGCTGGGTGGAGAAACATACCATCGCATCGAATGCGTCAACACAATTGAAAAGGACCGATGGTGGAGCAATAAGATAGAAATAATACTGCTATGGACGAGGTATGAACCCAGCAAGGGTCTCGGCAAAAATCTTCAAGGGATCACCAAACCCGTACAACCACAGTATCATGGTACGACTTTTGTACTCGGATACGAATTCACATGGCAAGAATACTAGGATTGGTCAACACCATGGTGTGATCCTTATTATCCATTGGAACAACCGTTACCACCTCTGCACCAGACATTCCATCAAGCTGACATGATGTGGGGATCTGAGGAAGATGAGGTTTTGGCTGGCATGAGGAAGTTGTTTCTAGATGAAGAATACATGGACTACAGTGCAATTGTTGAGGAGGAGGAGGAGGAGGAGGAAGACCTTACCATTCATACCATGGAGGAAGGAGCTGTTCTCAAGAACTAGACCGCTACACCATCCCGGGCCCGTCGAGTTTCTGGGTAGCCTGGCAAATTAGCATGAATTATTTTAAAATAGTTTTGAGCATTTGAGACATTTTTCAGAATTTTGTTTTGAAATAATTACTCGAGCCATCGATCCACACTTGTTGATGTTTTAAAAGTTTTATTAATGCATTTTTGCCTTTTATATTTGTTATTACCTTTTTTACATTTCTTTTCAGCATAATTATTACATATCCTGATGAACCTATGACTGTGACATGTAATGAGACAATGCTACATAAGGACAGAGATTCAAAGGATCTGGAAGATGATATAATAGCCGAGGAAATTGTCAGAGAAGTAGAAAACTTTGAAAACAAACCAAAGTCTAATTTGAAAGAAACTGAGGCCGTTAACTTAGGGGATTCCGAAACGGTCAAGGAAACACGTATAAGCATTCATCCATCACCGTCGGAGAAAGAAGAGTATATTGGATTCCTAAAGGAATATGAAAGTCATCTTTGTATGGTCCTACGACGATATGACTGGTTTAAACACATCCATAGTAGCTCACAAACTATCCACCAATCCTATGTGTCCACCAGTAAAGCAGAAGCTCAGAAAGTTCAAGCCGAATATGAGTTTGAAGATAAAAGAGGAGGTCACCAAGCAAATCAAAGCCAAGGTTCTCCGAGTGGTCGAATACCTGACTTGGTTGGCCAACATTGTGCCGGTTCCGAAGAAAGATGGGAAGGTCAGAGTATGTGTCGATTACCGAGACCTAAACAGGGAAAGTCCCAAAGATGATTTTTCGTTGCCCATCATACACATACTGATTGACAACTGTGCCAAGCATGAGCTCCAATCCTTTATGGATTGCTTCGCAAGATACCATCAGATTTGGATGGATGAAGAAGATGCCGAAAAGACAGCCTTTTCACACCATATGGAATATACTGTTACAAAATGATATCGTTTGGCTTGAAAAATGCTGGAGCCACCTACATGAGAGCCATGACGACCATCTTCCATGACATGATACACAAGGAAATAGAGGTGTACTTGGATGATGTTATCATCAAATGTAAAAGGAGTTCGGATCACATAGCAGGCTTGAAGAAATTTTTTGACCAACTTCGAAAATACAATTTGAAGCTGAATCCTATAAAATGTGCCCTCGGAGTCCCTGTAGGAAAGTAGTTAAGATTCATCATCAGTTGCCGAGGAATTGAGTTAGACCCATGAAAAGTCAAAGCTATCCAGGTCTTGCCATCTCCAAAGAATAAGAAAGAGGTGATGAGTTTTTTTAGGGCGCCTCAATTACATCAGCCGCTTCATAGTACGATCAACTGTGATATATGAGCCAATCTTTAGAATGCTAAGGAAAGATGCTGCAACAAGTTGGACTGAAGAATGCCGGAATACTTTCGACAAAATCAAGGAATATTTATCTAAACTGCCCGTTCTGGTCCTACCAGAACCCGAAAGTCCTCTGTTGTTTTATTTATCTGTGTTAGATGGGGCTTTCGGTTGCGTTCTGGGGAAACATGATGCAACTGGAAGGAAGGAATAAGCAATATATTATCTGAGCAAAGAATTCACTCCTTATGAAGCCCGGTACTCTTTGCTAGAACGCACCTGCTGTGCTTTGGCATGGATAGCTCAGAAGTTGAGGCATTATTTCTGTGCATACACTACATATCTCAAATCAAGGATGGATCCGCTAAAATACATCTTTCAGGAATCCATGCCTACGGCTAAGTTAGCAAAGTGGCAGATATTGCTAAGTGAGTTCCACATCATCTATGTAACTCAGAAGGCAGTCAAGGGGCAAGCATTAGCAGATCATTTGGCAGAAAATCCCGTAGACGGAGAATACGATCCATTGAAAACATATTTTCCCGATGAGTAGGTGTCGTTTGTTGGAGAAGATATCACCGAGGCATATGATGGTTGGAGGATGTTCTTCGACGGAGCAGCAAACTTCAAAGGAGTAGGCATCAGAGCTATTTTAGTATAAGAAACCGGTCAACACTATCCGATATCTACAAAACTCAGGTTTTCATGCACCAACAATATGGCAGAGTATGAGGCCTGCATCTTGGGACTCAGATTGGCTATTGACATGAAAATTCAAGAAAAGAATGATTTGATGAAGAAGCTGTTGAATAGTTCTAGAGGAAAGATTCTATGAAACAGAAATGGAGGGAAAGGAATAAAGTTTTGGCAAAGTTACGGCTGACTAAGAAATATAGTCCATGTGTTATCTAATTTGGTTGCCTAAAATGAAGAGTCATCATTTAATAATACAAGGCTGCCATGTGAGAAAACTTAGACTTATCCAAAATATTTTAGATAATTACCAATTACCCGTATAATTAAGAACTATCTTAAATTACTTAAAATACTATCCACTTTTAACACACTTTATATATATCCTACTATCATGGTCATGTGGTACCATATAAAATCAATACATACATTATTATTTTATTAAACATCCATGTAACAATACATATATTTTTTTAACTTTTAATTTTCCTAATCTCATATAAAGAGTACAAATTTTCGTACGCTTAATTCTTAAAATGAAAAAAAAATAACCTCCTTTTCTTGTGAAAAATAATAATTTCTATCTTTATAATAAAGAAAATCTCATAAACTTTCTCATATTAGGTGTATAATTTATCATATCCGAAAATAGTAATAATGGTAACTATCTAAAATTATACTTATAAAACTTTTACTTAAATACTTCACTTAAAAGAAAATACCACACTAACATAATATCTAACGGTATCAAGGTTGTAAACTTACAGGGTCTCATAATAATAATGTCTTTAACCCTGTATAACCTCCTAATAGAAATAATACCTTCGAACTCATGTGGATTTACTACGACACATCCTAATGCTATGGTACGAGATGTAACATCCTTCCCTCCTTTAGAAACATTCATCCTCGAATGTTAACTCTTTGAGATTTTCAAAACTTTCGCTAGGGTCTCCTCTGTATACTAAACTGAAGACCCAACCTCTATCTGAGCTCTGGACTATTCACAACCTTTTGTACTTGAGTATCTCGTATCTTCTTCACCTTTACTTTACCTAACTTACTTTTCAATCTCGCATCGTATCTTCTGTCGCTTTCATAACCTTCCTTCCACATAAGTGGAAATTACATCCACGCCTTAAAGCTCTACTGTGATACCTATACCTCTAATGCATACAAAATCCGGCAAAAGCTTCGTACAAACTTTTTACGACTCAGCTCTATTGCACGATCTAGAAACAAAAGAAGGGTAACATTTCCTAAATGCCCTATAACCTCTCAATTATAAATGTGGCGCGCAACACACCCATAAGTGAGACTCTACTAGGCACGACTTTGTAGACTCCCTAGGACATGACCCGCTCTGATACTACTTTGTCACGCCCCAAACCCGGGGAGGCGTTGCTGGCACCCGGTGCCGTGCTGGCCCGAGTGAACCACTTTGTAACTCATTTGTTTTTCGACCAAAACTAGAACATACATAGGTCGAGTTGGCCGAACTCATTCCTTTTGTAACTATCATGGGCCAACATGGCCATAACTCATAATGTATAACTATAAGTGGGCAATACTGTATTACCGAACCATTTTTCTTAAAACATGAATACATATGGGCCGTCAAGGCCTCTGACATACTGTACAAAATGAACCTCTGTCTATAAAGCCTCTAAGAATACATAATCTTCATAAGGGTCGGGACAAGGTCCCGCCATACCAAACAACACATGTCTAAATTATACTAACCAAACAAGCAACTCCGGAGCAAATGGAGTGCACCAACATCTCCCGCTAAGCTGATCGCCTACTTGGAGGACTCTCGACCTGTTTATCGATACCTGCGGGCAGAAAAGGCAGCGTCTCCAGGCAAAAGGGAGATCAGTACGAATAATGTACCGAGTATGTAAGGCAGATAAATAAGTACATAACAGACGTGGAAGAAATATAGAGTAAATGACTCAACCTGTAGGTCTGGATAACTCTGTAAATCATGAAATAATTATAGTGTCATGCATATGCATATGAATGTCATGTCATGCATAGGTACATGTTTCATAACATCATCAGGACTCTGAGGGCATCCCATCAAATCATCTCGGCCACTGTGGGTAAAATCATCAACGTATACCAGCTGATCAGGTGGTGGTGCGTATATAACGCCACAACCATTCCCATATCCCAAATACATTTATATACATATATATATGCGTATATAACGCCATTTGGTCATGGGTCAATGTGCATGTATAAATGCATGAAATGCATACGAAATATGTTAATAAAATCTCTCGGTACGTCATAAGACCATTATGCTTCTGATTAATATCATAAAATAAACTTTACCAACTTACGTATTTTTGAGACCCATGAACAGATGATAAAATAATATGACACGTGGGGAATCAAGAACATAAGCATCTCTAATATTTCTATAAATAGAGTCATGTATGAAAATTGTGCATTTTCTTGTTTTCTTTGTGTTGTATGATCATGCCAAAAGAAATAAGGGATAGCCTTAACATATCTGAACCCCTTAAGCAATTGAAACCTGAGCCACATGAACAAATGAGATAGAAGGTAGTGTTGTCGACTAGGGAATTATCAGAAGGTCATGTAACTCATCTTTTGGCAATGAGAAATTGTAAAAGGAAACAACATATCATCAAGATTAAAGAGGAGTTTATGGTTCCAAATGGGGTTGAGATTCTCATGGACTGTTCTGGTTTTGCTAAATTGGTTTTCAAAATCAACTTCTACAAATGGACTGACTGATCCTTCACCATCTTTGGGCATAAGATCATGAGCATCTATTACTTCTACTATGAGCTTCATTCTTCCCTTTTTGTTCTTGTTTTTTTTTTCAACTAAGAAATAACTCCTTTCAAGATATCTCAAACTCAACTCTCAAGCAACCAGATTCTAATATTTAACAAAGACAGTAGTAAGCTAAAGGAAAGAAGTAAACAACTTTGTGTTTTTTTTAGTGTGTAGTATCAAAGTGCATTGTACAAGAAAAGAATGATTTGATGAAGAAGCTGTTGAATAGTTCTAGAGGAAAGATTCTATGAAACAAAATGGAGGGAAAGGAATAAATTTTTGGCAAAGTTACGGCTGACTAAGAAATATAGTCCATGTGTTATCTAATTTGGTTGCCTAAAATGAAGAGTCATCATATAATAATGCAAGGCTGCCACGTGGAACAATTTAGACTTATCCAAAATATTTTAGATAATTACCAATTACCCGTATAATTAAGAACTATCTCAAATTACTTAAAATACTATCCACTTTTAACACACTTTATATATACCCTACTATCGTGGTCATGTGGTACCATATAAAATCAATACATACATTATTATTTTATTAAACCATTCATGTAACAATACATATATTTTCTCAACTTCTAATTTTCTTAATCTCATATAAAGAGTACAAATTTTCGTACGCGTAATTCTTAAAATGGTAAAATGATAACCTCATTTTCTTGTGAAAAAAAATAATTTCTATCTTTACAATAAAGAAAATCTCATAAACTTTCTCATATTAAGTGTATAATTTATCATATCTGAAAATAGTAATAATGGTAACTATCCAAAATTATACTTATAAATTTTACTAAAATACTTCACTTAAAACAAATACCACACTAACATAATATCTAACGGTATCAAGATTGTTAACTTACAAGGTCTTATAATAATAATATCTTAAACCTTCTATAACCTCCTAATAGACATAATCCCTTCGAACTCATGTGGATTTACTACGGCACATCCTAATGCTAAGGTATGGGATGTAACATCCTTAGCCAGGACGTTGCCCCATCAAGGGCACAATTTGAATGTCACG
This sequence comes from Nicotiana otophora, assembly GCA_000715115.1. NCBI lineage: Eukaryota > Viridiplantae > Streptophyta > Magnoliopsida > Solanales > Solanaceae > Nicotiana > Nicotiana otophora. The sequence continues at coordinate 71,638 of AWOL01S0027598.1, read as the reverse complement.
ACCCAAAACCACATGACCGGCACCTGACACACTAACCGACTCCGGCGAACCAAACCATGTGATGCACCCAAATCATATGCATAAAAACCAATTTAACTGCGGAAGCTCCTTCAAAGTCATATACATTTTCAAGTTAAATGATAAAATATTTTTCAATTCAAAATCACACATGATGCCTTTCTTGATAATAACAATGAGACTAAGTAAAATAAATATACTTTCATGTATGTCGTGTACAATCCCGTTACTATAACCTTTCACAACTATCTGTGGAGCCTCTATACCAAAGAATATAACCAACGGTTGGAGTAATTCCAACAAAATAAAATAAGGAAGAACATGATAGATACCACGAAATAAAAGTGGTTCTTCATAATACCCCGGAAAGAGAGTCATCCTAGCCTGTCCGTATGCCACGTATCATACATCATCCTGAAACATGTAAAGTAAGCAGGGCCCTGGAGGGGGGCCCCTAAGGGCCGAGTACACCACAGCGGTACTCAATAAGTGTCATAGACTCTCTCTAACTTAAGTTCTTGGGACAAACTTTATAAAAACAATGCACCAATATTTGTTATAAAATGATAAGAAATTTTATCAATTCACGACTCTCGTTATTTTAAAAAAACAACCAAGTGAAATATAATCCACAATATAAACTTTTAAAACATTTACATCAATCTAAGATTTTGGATAAAATCATACAAAATCATTCCATTTGCTTTAAGCCATCGAAATTACTTTCGGCTCCTTAGGGCTAAACTTAAGAAAATCATCCTTACCTTTCACTGGGAGTACTATACCATCACCGACATAAGAAGGTCAACTAGGTTATGTACCTAGAGGCAAGTATCATATACCCTACTTGCTCAGGTCATCTCATCGTAGTGTCGTACGCATCAACTCAGCCATGCTAATAATAGCACAAAATAGTACTCTCTCGAGGGAGAGTACTCTGCCGTAGTCTATACCATAAAGTGGCCATCTACACCTACACCAGAACGTGTAGTTTCATGACAATGAACATGATATATCCGAAGTCAATCTCGGTGAATACAAGTAACTCCCAAATATTTTTGATATTTCAAAAATAGATTCATAGCATAGTAGATTTTAATACATGGAGACATCCGTACTTGTTTGTCCCCACAAGCACGAAAGCACATTTGCAAACAGCTTAAGTATTAACCCGAAACATGCTTTTAGAAAAAGTCTCTCAAGAAGAGTAAGTTTTAATTAACTTACCTCGCTTTCGCTTTATTAACATTCACAAGCTTTTAATCCTTCTCCATCATTACAATATTGATTAAAATGATCAACATCACCAACAAGCTAATATCTACAATTAGATATCCTAATTACATCAGAATATGACCTAAGATATTGATCAACATTCATATATGACTCATAAGTTGGCTATAAGCCTCCAACAACTCAAATCGCTAAATAGTTTTACATGCTAGACCATCCAACTTTATTCTTATGTTTTAATACCCATTCGAAGTCATTAATGATATTACATCAATTGTCCATTGCCACCAAGTTACTATTAATCGTCTTTCATAATCAACACTTGCAAAATATACAATTCGGGTGATTACTTAGTTTATCACTTCTATCTTTTGCTAACAAATAATTCCATAGGTTCATTGTATTCATAAATTTTACCGCCAAGATTACTATTCATCTTCTCTCTTATTTTCTCAAAAGTACTATTCATGCCATGAACTAGAGTTTTATAATCCAATCTTTCAACAATTAAAACTTGTAACAAATGCTTTAAATACTTCTAACTACTCATAATAAACGAGTTTGAAGCATTGGAATTACCTCTAATAGATAAATCTTGAAAAATCACAACTTTGGTAATTTTTGTGTTCTTGAGGATTTGATGATGGAATCTAGCATTTGGATGTAAGAATAATGTTAGATATCATGTATATTGAGTAATAATCAACCCAAAACATCATTAACAACTTACCTTAGTTGATTGGACTTGATTTGAGCTCAAAATCGTCTCTTCACCATCAAGAACCCTAACCCCTAATACATAAAATACTCTCTTCCCCCGATTTTGTATTTATAAGTCCATATTTCTGGGTTTCGGATGCGGCCCTGGATGCTTCGCATCCCTACTTCACTCCTTTTTGAAGATCAGATACGGACCTGGACGAGGTGGCAGCACTTCACTGCCAGCCTTTCTTTCGGACGCGGCCCGGATGCTTCGCATCCGCAGACTCCTCTGCTAGCCTTTGGTAAATTGGTCATAACTTCTTGTAGGAATGTCCAAATGACAAGCGGTTTGAAGCGTTAGAAACTAGACTCAAAGATCTTTCATTTGATAGGTTGTCCATCACATAAATCCTTATATATATATATATATATATGTATGTAAATATGCTCGTCCAAAGTATGGTCTTGTACGTACTTATTTGGAACTTTAGTCTATCATGTAATTTCCAACTTGACTTGGACTTAGGGCTATACTTTCCAATTTGGACTTATTTGGAACTTTAGTCTATCACTTATAATGTGTCTCGTACAGTTATTATCATATCCAATTGATATCCATCATATTAATAGCTCTGGTCTTCACACAAAATAATAAAATTAGCGCACATCAACTTTCTTAATAGCGCTTAAGTACTTCGAAATATTTCTAGGGTGCTACATTGAAGAAACTAGGGCCAAATGGGTTGAAGTCCATAATGTTGTTTTTGCTGCATCTGGTCGTGAGGCTACCTCTGTTGAAAGATTGAGTAATTTGGAGGCATCCTTAAACTCCAAAGTTGAAGAGCTTATTGTTGCCGAGGAAAAGTATATCCGGTTGGAGGAGAATCATAAGAAGATCATAGAGCATAATAAAATCTACAACTCCATTGTCCGTGATTTTGATGTCAACCTCCGATCCATGAGATCCGCGCGGGACAACCTTTCTGATGAGGTTGGCCAGCTTAAAGAAGAACTTCAGCGCCGAGCAGCTTCCCTTATTGTTAAAAAAACATATGCTATGTACAACATGAGGAGAAAAATGATAAAATCAATTTATTGTTCAGACAATAAACAAGATAGAAATAAAAGGACTTTACTTTATTCCTTCCATTTTCAAAAGTACAAAAACATTCATTGTGCTAAAAAGAAATTGCCATTTCTTGTGGCTAACTTGTACAACTTGTTTCTTCGGGGCTGATCGCGCAGTCCCCGGTCCCGATGATACAATGATGTTTCCAGTTTTCATATTTCGATCGGCATGGCAATCATTGTTGCCGTATCCTCATATCATTCCCCCCAATGTTCGAATGCGGATATGAATACTAGAAGTTTTGCTCCTTCGAGGATTCCACTAGTGAATTTCTAGATAATCTTCAGTTCAATAGCAAACTTCACTTCCCCTTAGGAATTTATGCTATCGAGCCAAAGATTATCTAACAATCCCCTAGTGGCTTGCACTTGTGAACGGTCAGGTAATCTCTGTTCGACAGCAAACTTTACTTCCTGGTAGGAACTTTGCTATCGAGCAAAAGATTATATAACCGCTCCATAGTGGTTCTTTGCTTGTGTGCCTTGTCATTTAAAGGCTTACTGCTACTGTAGAAGCTTCCTTCGTAGTATGATTTCCGTTGCTTCCTCGTTAAAAACCTTGCCAGAAAAACCCAATTGGGACAAAAACTAGACGAAGGGAAAAAGAGTGTAGCACATACTTTCAGTACATGCGATGTTTATCAGCTGAAACCCGGTAGGGGCCTTCCCATGTTGGACCCAGCTTTCCTGCATTGAGCTCTCGAGTGTTCTGAGTTACTTTCCTTAAAACCAAGTCTTCTACTTTGAAATAACGGAGATTGGCTCTTCGATTGTAATATCTCTCTATTATCTGCTTTTGGGCTGCCATCCTTATATGCGCCAAGTTCTTGCGTTCCTCTAGTAGCTCCAAATTGAATAACATTGCTTCATTGTTTACTTCTTCATTTTTTCGAAAATACCTTAGGGTAGGTTCTCATACTTCCACCGGGATAAAGGCTTCTGCCCTGTACACAAGAGAGAAAAGAGTCTCCCCCTTGCTCGATTTGGCAGTTGTTCGGTACTCCCATAATACACCTAGCAGCTCTTCGGGCCATTTACCTTTAGCTGCTTCCAATCTCTTTTTGCGATTTTGTATAATCACCTTGTTCGTTGATTCTTCTTGGCCGTTTGCGCTCGGATGATAGGGTGACGATGTGATCCTCTTGATGTTCAAGTATTCAAGGAACTTTATGACCTTTGCGCCTATAAATTGTGGCCCGTTGTCGCAGGCTATCTCTTTTGTTATCCCAAATCTGCAAATTATGTTCTCCCACAATAAATTCACTACTTCACGTTCGCCGATCTTCTGATAAGGAGCTGGTTCAACCCACTTAGAAAAATAGTCAGTTAAAATCAAAATAAATCTTACCTTATCGAGGGCCAGTGGCAGTGGTCCGACGATATCCATTAACCACTTCATGTACAACCATGGTGACAAAATTGAGTGCAATGGCTCTGCCGATTGATGTACCAATGGTGCATAGATTTGACATTTATCACATTTTTGAAGATAAGCTTTTGTGTCTTATTCCATCTGGGACTAATAGTATCCTTCCCTAATCAATTTTAATAATAAGGAATATGCGCCTGAGTGATTTTCGCAGATCCCTTCATGGACTTCTCGCATAACATAATTAGCTTCGGAGGCTCCCAAACATCGGGCCAACAGGCCTTGGAAAGATCTTCTGTACCATTGACCCCCTTGAAGCTGTATCGAGCTGCTTTAGTGCACAGTGCCCGAGATGCCTTAGGATCTTCAGGCAATTTCCCGTGCTCGAGGTAGTCAATAATTTTGTTTCTCCAAACCCAGACCAAATTAGTCTCGTTTACCTTGTAATAGCTATCTAGGTCCAATACCGAATGCATAAATTTTGCTATCGTATCGGAGTCCAATCATTTCATATTTGTGGACGATCTAAGGTTAGCTAGTGCATCTACTTCTGCATTCTCTACCCTCGGGATATACGTAATTGACCATTCCCGGAACTGATCAAGCAGAGTCTGGACCTTCATTACGTATTGTTGCATGCATTCCTCTTTGGCTTCGAAGATCCCGTAGACCTAATTTACCACTAACTGGGAGTCGTACTTGATTTCTATGACCTCAAAGTCTAGTCCTCGGGCCAATTTGAGCCCTGCAATCAAAACTTCATACTCTGCATCATTGTTAGTTAGAGGAACAATTCGTATGGCTTACCTTAGGGTTTCTCCCGATGGCGTGGTCAGTACTATGCCGAGCCCGGATCCCTTCAAGTTGGAAGCTCAATTCGTGAATAGGTCCAAACTCCTGATGTCGATTCTGACACCATCACTACTTCTTTGGTAGGCAAAGGTAACAATCCCGGACTGAAATCGGACATAATGTCGGCCAAGACTTGTGACTTAATCGCAGTTCTAGGCTTATATTCTATGTCAAATTCACTCATTTGTATTTCGACGGCCCACTTGGCCAGCCTACCCGAAAGTTTGGGTTTATGAAGAATATTCTGATGACGTCCACAACACACCTCAATAAGAGTTATGGTACGGTCATATGCAATAATAGTTACCCAACTATGAGTCGGGGTCGAATCCACTGAGAGTTATAAGGGGTGTCAGGAGTATATATTTTAAGCAAGTAAATGGACTACCTAAAATTGCACTTCCACAACAGAGTTTTGGTTTCTAATTTTACTATTACTCTAATGATAACAAGCTACGGTAAATAGACCAGAGATGAATATTTTTGATGTTTTACCAAGTAGTTTAAAGGCCTAGGGATGTGACCATAACCTAGGTGTTTGCCTAATAGGATAAAGACGTTAACACTTGTTTTGTTGATTAGCGAGTATTATAGTTCTCAACTCTACGTTACCCACTCAATACCTCTCGGTTAAATAGTGATTTTGCCCAATTTGGCTTTCTCAAGTCCAAATGGATATCAAGAAAAATAGTTAATATGAGCTCAAGTCGGGTTCTTACTATCTCTAGTTTGAACCTTTTAATTAGGCTAATCAATCTCTCAATTAACCTAATTCCTTGTTAGCCAAGTTATCCTAGACAAGGTCCCTCTTTCTCAAGTAGAGACTAAGTCAAATAAGCATGAATCAATGTTTGCAACCATTAATTCTAAAATTGAAGCATGAACTAAGCTAAATAATTATCACCCAATCATAAACAAACATTAAATTAAATACCCATAAGGTTTACACATTAGGGTTGGGGCACAACCCGAGTAAAACTCTAGCTACTCATAATGGGAATTGAAGAAAATAAAGAAGAAAAGCTAATTAAACTCATAATGAAAGATTAAAATGATGAAATCTTGTGTTGAAACACTAAAATAATGTCAAACTTCCTAAAGTAGTAAAAAGAAACGGCTACAACAGCTTTTGGTTTTCAAACTTGACCTAAATTTGTGAAACTCGTCTATTTATACTGGGCCAAAAATCACGGACATAAATGCCCCTCGAGAAGTTCTGCGGCCGCATAATTCCATGTGCAGTCCGCAGATTTCTTCAGCTGGCATGAAGGTGAGTTTCCAGCCGCATATTTTTGGATTTCGGCTGCAAAGTAACTTCTGCGGCTGCATAATTCTTGTGCGGTCCGCACTTCATAAAGGCATCAGGACTTGGTCTTTTTTTGCATATTCTCTGAACTTTGAATCTTTGTCAGTGAAAGCCCAATTCTACGGCTGCACATTGCTGAAAATCCTGTTAGGTTCTGCTGCTTGGTTTGCGACCGCAGATGAAATTCTGCTGTCCGTAATTTCTTCTGCGGACCGCACATCTTTACTTCTGTGACCTTTATTGCCTTGTGCTTAGGAACACTCCTTTTTGAGTCGGATTTCATCATAGGAGACCAAACTTCTAGCATTCCTGCAATTTGCACAATTTCATTAGTTTTGGGAACACAATTCAATATTTTCGGACTAAAACAAAGCTAAAAGGTGCTAATAAGCAGTCAAAATCCCCACTTATCAACTCCCCCAAACTTAAGTCCTTGTCTTCAAGCAAATAAATTAGTTCCCACCTCCAAAAGTTAAGGGTCATTTCAGCGAGTCAAAGGTGAGCCATTCACACATCAGTTGGGACCAACAATTACCCACACTTCTCATGCATTATCAGCAAGGCGAAAAGTTAAGCATTCATGCACATATAGTTCTACTGTGACATTTAAGCTTCGAGAATTGACTTTACTCATAAAGGACTCTTGCTCTATCATGTAGGCCATAGTGCTCCAAATTCTCCTCTACTTTCCATTTGCCAAGCTTACTTAAGAAATTTAGCACTCGGTCCAAAGATTTATGAAAGGTTTACTCATCTCTCTCAAGAGAATGTCACAAGTATGACGCCAAGTACCATAGGCTTACCCCTCATGTAGATCACCACTAATGTAAGCTCACTCGGTTTGAAATCAAGTAGGACTTCTTTCGGGATGTAATGAAGGCTTTTGGGTTAGGGTAGGATACCATATGGGTAAGTGGTTACACCTTTCCTTAAACACTCCATCTTTTATTTTTCGGCTCACACTTTGCCAATTGTTAGAGGTACTTTCTTTTCATTGGGGACTAGAGAGACTTAGCATCACTCTTTATTGATCATTTCATTCTTTTTCTCCCTTTTTGATTTCTCCATGTTTGGGATCATTACCTTTTTTTTATCCCATCAACCCTTCCACTTATTCACTTTTTGCATTTTTCTTTTTTGTTCTTTTGTTTTCTTGACTTCTCTTCTCATAGAGATCATTTCTTTTATATTTTTGTGCTTTGATACCTTTTTCAAGTTCCTCATATCTCCCCCAAACTTACGTTTTAATCCATTTATTTCACAAGAGTATTAAGGAAAGCTTGGGTGCTAAGAGAGGGTCACGACAAAACGCATAAAGGCTTGCAACATGGTTATCAAATGAGAAAGGCTAGAGGCTCAAAGGGTTTGACTAGGGATAATGACATTGGTTGGAAATAAAAAACTCAAACGGGCCAAGGAGAGCCTACAATCACTTCTTAATTCAAGTAAAACTTAGGATTTCGCCTTGAAACACATTCATGGCAAGTTCTAGACCCTTCGCACTGATACTTGGACTAGAAATAATTCATCTCACCCTTCACGCAACCAGATTGTAAAAGAGGACAGAGTCGAGGTCCCACAACAACCATATTCAAGTTTAAAGATCACTATGGTCTAACTAAACCACTCGATGATTGCCAAAGTCACTACTAGAGCTATTTCTTTCGAAAACCTTGTCTCTAACCATAATCACGTAGTTAAGTGTGTTGGTGCCAATTGAAACATGGTTGACTCTTTGAGCATGACTTAATTAGGTCTTTTTTCATTACTACTACTATTATTACCTAAACACAAAAACGGACTCATTCTCTTAAGAAGGTTGTCACGTCATCCATCGTTGGGACGAGTCACCCGGTTCGTACAACAACTACCTTTGGAAAGAATCGCGGCATTAAGAAAATCAAAGGTTTATTATCTACTAAAACATAAAAAGAAGCTACTAAACAAAACAAGAGCTAATACGCTACTAAAACATAAAAGGAAGCTAATAAGCAAAAACATAGATAAAGAAGCTAATGAGCAAAACTACCTAAAGATAAAATGAATATACATAGTAAGAGAGAGAGAGAGAGGATATATACATACAAATAAGAAAAGAAAGAATATCATCAAATTATTACAGGCGAAATGTATCAAAGTACCAAATGTGTCAAATAAACTCCACCCCCGAATAAAAGTAAGCATTGGCCCCAATGCTTAGCAAAATAAGAGTAAAAGAGGGAAGAGTGAAGAAAACTCCCTACGGCTCCTTGGACATCTCTATGTCCCCAGCATTATCATTTCCCTCAGGATCAGCCAACTCAATCTTATCATCCTCAACTCTAGGTGTGATTAGGTTGGCAAACATCTGATACACTGCCTCAGCAGTGTCGGCAGCAAGGTCTGGCTCTTCAGACTAGCCAACTGGTGCCACCGGTACAGATCATGTTGAAGGATCCCGGGCAGAATGGCGTGGTTCAAGAAACATATCAAATGGGAGATCTCCAGTTGTAGTAATCCTGGTCACCACTCTCCGGAGCGTGTCCACTGACTTCTTGCTGGCCTGGGACTTACTTATCTTCTTTACTTCCTTTCCTAGCTCTCCAATCACCGACCCATGATGTACCAAGGTGTCGATAATAATATTCTGAATCTCCAAAATTTTCTTCAATGTCTCCTCAGTGTCAGAAGGAACTTGTGATGCCTGTGAGATGGATTGTGCTGCAACAGTACTAGATAAGTCAGACAACTTTACACAGGTTGTCTGCATCCAGTTGTTGAGGCTCGTCAATGTCTAGGAGACTCGCAGTGTGGATATTGGGTGAGTGGGCACTGGCACTGGCACTGGCTTCAAAACCGAGATGGGAGCTGTGGCAGGAGCTGCAGTAGGGGCTATGGATGATGGTGGAGGCATAGCTGCGACACTGGAGGAAGGCTCAGCCGAAGTGGATGAAACAACAACTGTCTTAGAAGCTACCATTGTTGGCTCATCAGACTACCTTGTGGTGGTAGGAGGCTGAACTGTCTTCTTCGGGTTGCTCGCATCCATCAGTGAGTAACAAGTAAAAGGCTTCTTCGGCTTTACCTTTGTATCATAATCCCTCGGCTATACCTTTGCATTAGTGAGATATTCTATAATGGTGTTGGGATAAGGGTAGGACGAGTCATCTTGCTGAGCGATCTCTGAGATGTTGGCCGATATCACGGCACCCACATTGATTGGGTACCCAGCCATAATAGAAGCAATCAGAACTGCTCGACAAATTGGAAGGTGAGTCTCATTCTGGCATAGATCCAACCTGCTGCATACAAATATCTGCCACCCTTGTGCCTCAAAGCTCAACGTGCTATGGTGGATGGGAACTCCAGCAACAATCCATGGTGGTGGTGGCCATGGTGGTGCCAGAATCTCCGCTAACCAAGGTCGGACCTCGTCCCCCAGTGCACACTTCTCCAAATACTAATTAGGCTCAACATCTTCAAATCCCAAGTACGCGTTGAGCGTATGCTGATCAAACCTCACTTTTAGGTTACTTACTTTGGTCACCTTTGTCTCCTTTTTGATATGAGCCACATTGGCATAGAATTCACGGACAAGGTACTATTTGGCATCTACTACACTCTAAGTAAACCACATCCACCCCTTGCGTGCCCTAAACTATCTCAAAACTGTTGGGTTATACCTCCCCAAATCTGTCAATAGAAACTGTCGCTCAAAAGTTAGCGACCTTGCTGGCCAACACACGCGGAAGATGGTAAAGGCAGCCAGGCTGACAAAGCGGTCCTCCCAAACTTCTTTCTTCTTCAATCTTTCAAGGCTACCAGTTGTAGTATCTACCCCTCTGCCATCATCGAGAATATCATGAACTGGAGCATCCTGTGCCTCAAGGACTGGTGTAGCCGACGGCTCAGAAGCCTGACTAGCACTCTCCGATCCCTCAGAAGTGCTACGAGATGAGGATGACTCGTCCCTGAGCTAGTATCTCCCTGGCGGCCTCAACTTTACGGCTGGCTACTCCTGAACAGAGGCTGAGGTGCCCTCTGATACTTCCCTAGACGATACATATGAGCTCGTCTCAGAAAGATATGCACCTCTCCCTCTGCTGGCTATCGCTTTCTTCCCTATTGTATTTGGTTGGCCAAGGGCTAAGGCACTCTTGCCTCGGCCTCGAGAAAGTTCACCTCTCCTTTTTGAAGTGTTGCCATGTCCTCTAGATTGAACCATTGTCTATATCAAGCAAAGGCGATTGTTAGTTGCAATTCAAAGCTCAAACATACTTAGGATATATACAAGTAATATATAAACCATAGGACACAATGAGGGTACACAGTTAGATCATACTTGCAGGTAAGTAGTCTGCGGTCCGCACAATTTCATTTGCAGCCCCAGATAGGGAATTGCGGATCACACAATTTTGTTGCACGGCCACAAAAGTGAAGTGTGGTCCGCACAATTTCACCTGTGGACACACCTTTGAAACCCAAAAAATGCCAACTCTCTGATGACAGAGAAATGGCTAATGTGCAGCCGCAACATGATTTCTGGTCCGCACAATTAGACTTGCGGCCGCACATCTGGAGTCTAAATGTAGGGACTCTATGATGATAGTAAAAGTGCTATTCTGCGGTCGCGATGGGAATTCTGCATTCCGCACATTTTATCTTGCGGTCGTAGATCTCTGCTTCACTAATGCTGCCCTAAAATCAATTTCTACGAACCGCACAATTTCAAGTGCGGCCGCAAACTTCAAAAGTTACGTACAAATCAATTTTTTTCTATCTCGATTTTTCAATTTCGTGCACAATTTGACATGGCAACATCATAGAAACATGAAAATATGCTAAACTAGTCCCCATAGAGCATGTATTAGTTAACAAGTTCAAATATTACCTCACATGGATACACAATTGAATTTTAATGGCAAATGGCCTAAAAAGAACTAAAAATCTACAAATTAAACTGAAACAAAAACATTAACATGAAATTGAAACATACCAAATGAATGAGTGTAATGAGAGAATGATCAAGTTAGCTATGTGTTTGGACAAATAGAATCACCAAGAAATTTCAAGAGAGAAATATTTTGTTTTTGTTTAGAGAGTGAAAAATGCAAAAATGGCCTTGTTCCTCTATTTATACTAGTTGTTCGCTAAGGGAAAGAAGGTCGAATGCGGTCGCACATTTTCATGTGCGGTCCGCACTCTGTTACTAGGGGGCCTCGTCTCAGCTTTCCATCTGCGGTCCGCACAATTTTGTGTGCGGCCGCGGATTTCATGTATGATCGCACATTTCCTGTGCGGTCGCACATCGACCGTTTCTCCGACAGGCTAAAACTTCAGAGAGTGGGTATGTTCAACCTCTCATTTGTACAGTCGGCAAGTTAATTGTGCGGACGCATTTCTCTTTTGCTACAACACCCATAATTATGCGATTCGCACAAATCAACTGCGGTCCGCAATTCATAGAGCACTTAGCCAAATTTTTGTTTCACAATTCCTGTAAGTCACACTCAGCCCTGTATCACACTTCAAATCAAGTTAGAACAAAAATAACTCCTAACTACAAAAGAAAAAAGGAAAAGAAACATGGGTTGCCTCCCAAGAAGCTCCTGGTTTAACGTCGCGGCACGACGCAGAATCCCATCAATTGAAATGAATGACCGCCACGATACGGCTATCTCCAACCTTTCCCAAATAGTGCTTCACCCGGTGACGACTCAGAATACTTCATTGTTTTTGTTCTTCAAGTCTAATCCACCAAAAGGATTTCAAAAGGACCACTCCATTTAAACTTTAGCTTCCCGAAAAACATCCTCAACCTTGAGTTAAACAACAATATAAGATCGCCCACCTTGAACTCTTTGTTCCAAATGTATTTGTCACGAAGATATTTCATCTTTTCTTTTTACAAGGAAAAACTTGCATAAGTATGGTACTGGAACTCATCCAATTCATTCAAAAGTGCAACCCTCAAGTTAACGGCTACATCCCAATCAAGATTCAACTTCTTTAGAGCCCACATGGCCTTGTGCTATAGTTCCACCGGAAGATGACAAGCTTTTCTGAACACCAACCGGTATGGCAACATTCCGATAGGTGTTTTGTAAGCCGTCCGATAACCCTATAATGCATCATCAAGCTTCTTGGACCAATCCGTCCGATTAGCATTCACCGTTTTGGACAAGATACTCTCTATCTCCCGATTGGAGACTTCCACTTGACCACTAGCTTGTGGGTGATAAGGAGTTGTGACTTTGTGAGTAACACCATACTTGCTAAGCAAAGTGTCGAAAGCCTTGTTGTAAAAATGTGAGCCCCCATCGCTTATAATAGCACGTGGAGTACCAAACCTTGTGAAAATATTCTTCTTCAAGAAAGCCATCACACATCTCACCTCATTGTTCGGTAAAGCAACGACCTCAACCCATTTGGACACATAATCAAATGCGACCACGATGTAGGTATTTCCATAAGAACTCACAAAAGGACCCATGAAGTCAATAACCCACACATCAAAAATATCAATCTCCAAAATGGCTGTGAGATGCATTTCATTCTTCTTTGAGATTCCACCGGCCCGTTGACATTTATCACATATTTTCACTAGCTCACCAGCATCCTTGTAAATAGTGGGCCAATAGAAGCCGCAACTAAGCATTGTGGCCGTCGTTCTTGCTTCACCGTGATGACCACCATATGGCGAAGAATGACAAACCCCAAGAATTTCATTTTGCTCTTCTTCCGGTAAACATCTTCTAATCACCCCATCCGCACAAATTCGGAAAAGATGTGATTCATCCCAATAATAATCTTGACAATCCCGTTTGAGCTTCTTCTTTTGGTTTGAAGAGAACTCATCCGGAATGATTCCACACACAATAAAATTTGCTAGATCCGCGAACCATGGCACACATCGTTCATTGAAATAGCCAAGAGTTGCTCATCGGGGAAAGAGTCATTGATTTTAAGGCCATCATGCGGCCTCCCCTCCTCCTCCAAACGAGACAAGTGGTATGCCACTTGGTTTTCACTCCCTTTTATAACTTGGATGTCAATATCAATCCCTTGCAACAAAAGAACCCATCTAATAAAAACCAACCTTTGGAGTCCTTCTTACTCATAAGATACCGAAGCGCCGCATGATCTGTGTGGACAATGACTTTTGCACCCATCAAGTACGGGCGGAACTTCTCAATTGTAAACACAATGGCAAGGAGCTCTTTCTCCGTAACGGTATAGTTGACTTGAGCACTATTCATGGTCTTACTAGCATAGTAGACCAGATGAAAATTATGTTAATGCGTCCCCCCCCTCCCAAACCACTACGTCACTTGCATCACATATGAGTTCAAAAGGGACACTCCAATTTCGAGCGGTGATAATGGGGGTAGTTGTCAACTTGAACTTCAACATTTCAAAAGCTCTCATGAAATCATCATTGAAGTTGAACTTAGCATCCTTCTCAAGATGCTTGCACAACGGATTCACCACCCTAGAGAAGTCTTTGATGAAGCACCGTTAAAGACCTTAGAAACTTCTTACACCCTTCACTATAGTTGGTGGTGGAAGTTTATAAATCACCTCAATAGTTGCTTTGTAAACTTCAATTCCATTCTTTGAGATTTTGTGGCCAAGGACAATGCGTTCCTCGACTATGAAATGACATTTCTTCCAATTAAGCACCAAATTTGTTTTTTCACATCTAGCCAACACTTTATCCAAATTTTCAAGAAAATCATCAAAAGAATCTCCAACTACCGAAAAGTCATCCATGAAAACTTCAAGGTACTCCTCTACCATGTCCGTGAAGATAGCCATCATACACATTTGAAAAGTCGCCGGTACATTGCACAAACTAACGGGCATCCGTTTGAAGGTGAAAGTACCATAGGGAGATGTAAAAGTTATTTTCTCTTGGTCTTCCGAAGCAATAATAATTTGGTTGTAGCCGGAATACCCATCAAGAAAGCAATAGAAAGCACGACCGGCCAATCTATCGAGCATTTGATCTAAGAAAGGAAGTGAAAAGTGATCATTCCTTGTGACTTTGTGGAGCTTGCAGTAGTCCATACACACCCTCCATCCGGTCATCGTTCTTGTAGGAATAAACTCATTCTTGTCATTGGTGACCACCGTCACGCCCCTCTTCTTTGGGACATATTGAACCGGAGAAGTCCACGAACTATCGGTGATGGGGTAGACATCCCGGGCATCCAACCACTTGATAATCTCCTTCTTGACAACTTCTTGCGTAACCTCATTGAGTCTCCTTTGATGTTCAATAGATGGTTTGGCACCATCCTCCAATTGTATCTTATGCATACAAAAGGCAGGGCGGATCCCCCGAATATCCGCCAAAGTCCATCCAATAGCCTTCTTTCTCTTTTGTAGCGCCGCCAAAGTGGAATCTACCTGCACGTTAGTCAAACAAGAGGAAAGAATAACTGGTAAAGTAGAACAAGGGACAATAAATTCATACTGAAGATGTGGAGGTAATGGCTTCAACTCCAAGGTAGGAGGCTCTTCAATAGAAGGCTTTGTAGGAGGAGTTGTCCTATTTTAAAGATCCAAAGATAATTTTCATGGTGCATAGTTATACGACCCCATTCCTTGCAAAGAAGTCAAACATTCCATGAACCATCCATCTCGTCATCATCAAAGTTGAGCAAGACGACCTCTAACATATCATCAACATTGATTGTAGCACTTGTATCATCAACAATAACATTGGTCACCAAGTCTACAAAAGAGCACACCTCATTGTTATTTGGTACATGGACTTGCACACATGGAATACCACTTTTTCATCACCAACCCGGAATGTAAGTTCTCCAGCTTCAACATCACAAAGAGCCTCCCCCATAGCAAGGAAAGGTCTCCCAAGAATAATCGACACTTCATAATAAACCTCACAATCTAGAATGACAAAATCCGCCGGAAGAATGAATTTATCAACACGAATCAAGACATCTTCAATGACTCCCAAAGTACGATCGGCCATTTGTAATCTCATAGAGGTGGGTCTTGGTTGCCCAATCCGCAAAGTCTTGAAAACCGAATAGGTCATCAAATTGATACTTGCCCCAAGATCACAAAGAGCATTAGCAAACTCGGTACTTCCAATTGCACAAGGAATCTTGAAAGCACCAGGATCCTCCAACTTAGGAGCCATTGAATGCACAATTTCACTTACTTGATGAGTGACTTTAATAGTTTCAAAATTTATTGACCGCTTCTTTGTCACGAGATCCTTCATAAATTTGGCATAACCGGGCATTTGTTCCAAAGCTTCAACTAATGGCACATTGATTTAGAGATTCTTTATCATTTGAATGAACTTCTTGAATTGATTCTCGCCATTTTGCTTGGCAAGTCTTTGAGGGTGTGGAGGTGGAGGCTTAGGCAATGGTGCCTTAGCCTTTTGCCTTACCGGCTTTGGTATGTTAATAATGTGATCCCTAGACGGGTTCACCTCCTCTTGAGTCTCTTCCACACTATCATCAATATCAATCCGAACTTCATCATTAGGTTGCACTACATTGTTCAGGATCTCTTCTTCTTGCACCACTTGCTCTTCATCCATAGGTTGCCTTTGACTTGAGGTGGGTGCATTCCCACATCTTCCACTTATTGTAGTAACGGTCATGGCATGCCCCGTATTATTTTTACCCTTTGGGTTTAATACCGTGTCTTGGTAGTGCCCCCTTAGGACAAAAATTTAGATCTTAAGAGAATTTTCCCATTTGAACTTCTAAGTTGCGTATTAATGTGCTGTGTGAGGCAAGTTGGGCATCCGAATCAGCATTCTTTTTCACCATTTGCTTGAAAATATTTTTAGTATGCCCCTTGTTGTTTGAAGAACTTAAACCATGGGGAGGATAAGGAGGCGAGTTGCTCGGTTGTTGATACATCGGGGGCCTTTGAAAACCTCAGCCCCGGTTGCCCTGATTGTTGTTCCATTCGCCTTGATTGTTACCCCTCCCCCTAATTTCCTTGATTATTTCCATTTCAATTTCCTTGATTGTTGTTGTTATGCCAATTCCCTTGATTGTTAGAATTCCAATTGCCTTGATTGTTTTGAGGTCACCATTGTTGTAGGTTTGTGCCTTGGAAATTATTTCTTTGCCCTTGAAAATTGTTCACATTTTGCACCTCCTCTTCTTGTTCATTATTGGACTCATCTTGCTCAAAACCGCTATCTTCTTGCACATAATTCTCCACTCGATTTTGCACTTATTGACCTTTGGTCCTACTCTTGTTCATCAGCATGTTCACTCCCTCCATGGTATTGACTTGCTTGGGATTTTGCACTTGATTTAGTTGGGCCTTTGCTAGTTGTGTCATAGTGGTTGTCAATTCGGCAGTGGCTTGCCCATGGTCTAGCAATTCTTTGTGAAGATGGATCATGTTTGGATCACCTTGTGGAACATTGGCCCGGTATTTCCAAGCCGATGACATTTCTGCCATCTCATCCAAAATCTCACACGCCTCCATATAAGGCATAGTCATGAAGTTCCCACCGGCAAGTTGATTCACTACACATTGGTTGGTTGTGTTAATCCCACGATAGAAATTTTGTTGAATCATGTTCTCCGTCATATCGTTGTTGGAACATTCCTTAACCATTGTTCTATAGCGTTCCCATATCTCGTGTAGTGGTTCATTCGGCTCTTGCTTGAATGCCAAAATTTCATCTCGAAGTGTAGCCATGTGCCTGACAACTAGGGAATTTAGCCTATTATTTACTCTCTTTTGCTCAGGTTTTGGGTAAAAAAAATGCTAAAAGGTAGTCCAGAAAACTAACATAATGTGTTTTCTTGCAGGGTTTAGTCAAAATGAGGCAAAGAAGCCAAAATAAGCTCATGAAGGAGTGAAACTTGCACAAGCCAAAGGCTGAAACTGAACCGCGGACCGCGATGGAAAAACGCGGCCGCGTAGGGTTCATCGCTGAGGCAGATAATATTCCGCGGCCGGTGAGATAGAGGTTCAGAGAAGTTTCAATCGAGAGAAAACACCACCGCTGACCGCGCTACAAAAGCGCGGCCGCGAAACCAGTGGCGCGGCTACAAGGGAAATTACGCTGACAGCAAGAATCGAGGTTCAGAGGCCTTAAAATCTTAGCTCAAATAAAGAACGCGACCCGTATTTACATTACGCGACCGCGAAGTTACCAAACGCAGACGCAGTGGAAATTCCACTGGGAGCGTGATAAAAGGTTCAGAGACTTGACAAGTGAAACCTAACTGAAGAACGCGGTCTGGGAACATAATACGCGGCCGCGATTGAAGCTAACGCGGACGCGAATTTATTTACGCTATCCGCGAAACCTAGTCCAGTACAAGCCCAGTATTGAAGAAACGCGGACCACACTTATTATTACGCGGCCGCGAAAGCTCCAGCGCGGACGCGGTCAGAATTATGCGTCCGCGAATCCTCCGTAGGGGACATTTTTGTCCGGAAATTTCAGTTGTGTATAAATAGATCTTTCTGACATTTTTAGGTTACGTTTTGTAGAGCAGAGCGTGTGAACGGCTGGTTTTTTCCTTTTTGGGCAATTTTATAATAGATTTACCTTCAAACTTTAGATTTTCATCTTGTACTTTAATATTATGGCTTATATTTCATCTTTACCTTNTGACAGCAAGAATCAAGGTTCAGAGGCCTTGAAATCTTGGCTCAAACAAAGAACGCGGCCCGCATCTACATTACGCGGCTGCGAAGTTACCAGACACGGACGCAGTAGAAATTCCGCTAGGAACGTGATAAAAGGTTTAGAGACTTGGCAAGTAAAACCTAACTGAAGAACGTGGTCCGCGAACATAACACACGGCCGCGATTGAAGCTAACGCGGACGCAAAGGTATTTACGCTGTCCGCGAAACCTAGTCTAGTCCAAGCCCAGTATTGAAGAAACGCAGACCGCGCTTATTATTATGCGGCCGCGAAAGCTCAAGCGCGGACACGGCCAGAATTACGCGTCCGCGGATCCTCCGCTGGGGCATTTTTGTCCAAAACGTTTAGCTATGTATAAATAGATCTTTTTGATATTTTTAGGAAAAGTTTTGTAAAGCAGAGCACGTGAACAACTGGTTTTTCCCCTTTTGGGCAATTTTATAATAAGTTTACCTTCAAACTTTAGATTTTCATCTTGTACTTTAATATTATGGCTTATATTTCATCTTTACCTTTGATTTCTGCTGTATTCATGAGTAGCTAGACCCCATAGCTAGGGTGGTGACCCAATCCTAGTGTGGGTATTTAATGTGTCTTGAATTTTAGGGCTTAATTGTTTATGGTTAGTGATATTTAGCCTAATCCATGCTAAAATTATAGAATTAGTGGTTGCAAACACTGATTCATGCCTTTATGACTTAGGCTCTTCTTGAGAAAGAGAGACTAAGTCTAGGAAAATTAGGCTAACAAGGAATTGGGGTGACTTTAAGAGATTGATAGCCCGATTAAAGGGTTAAACCTAGAGATAGTAAAACCCGACTTGAGTCAATTTCATTTGGATTGTATGAACACCCATTTGGGCTTGAGAAAGCCAAATCAGGCAAAGTCACTCAAACTACCGAGAGGTATAGAGTGAGCACTTATGTGTGATGGTTATATCACGACCCCAATCATAACAAGCTTGTCCTAAATTCTTGACACCCATTAAATACTCACCTAGGCGAAAGTCACTACCCTAGTGTCTTTTAACACTTGAGAACTTTCACCAAAAATATTGTACTTAGCTTACACTTCGAATACAATAGTATAAAAATTAGAATAGAATCAATCACAACAATGTTTGGAAGTGCAATTAGAAACAACACGCACATCTAGATTAGTTAGATACCCGACTCCCAACCAAATTAACTCCCTGTGGAAATCAATCCCGACCTCATCGGGTAAAACTGCATCGGCCACTCCTTGTTACTATATAGTGGTATAGGTTTGGCCACGATCAGTGCCCCAGAGAGAAGAACTTAGAAATGAACTTTTCCGCCAACTCATCCCAAGTGTGAATGGAATGGTTCGACAATCATTCCAACCAATCTAAAGCTTTCCCCCGTAGAGAGAAAGGAAAAACTTTTGCCTCAATGCATCCTCTGAGACATTTGTTTGTTTGCTCCCCAACAAGTGCCCACAAACCCCTTCAAATGTTTGTATGCATTTTGAGTTGGAGCACCGGTGAAGAAACCCCGTTGCTCAAGCAAAGTGAGCATCACATTGGTGATTGGAAGTTGCCCGCCCTAATACAGGGAAGGACTATTGCACTTGCATATCCTTCATTGGGTAATATCCAGTGTGGAGCCGCTCGTGGTCGAGGTGGGGGTGGAGTGGGGACATTGGCATGAGGCACTCGACCTCTTCTATTGGCTTGAGGTTTAAGAGAAACCTCCTCAACATGATCATCCTCGACGTCCCCATCCACCAAAGGAAAATTTCCGAGCTCATTGTTGGCCATGGTTGTGCCTAGATTTCTCACACAAGTTAGTAACATGTAAGGAAAATAAGATATTCTAAAAACAAACCCAATATATAGCTAACACTGTTTTAACTCCCCGACAACGGCGCCAAAAATTGATGATGTCCATAACAAACCTCAATAAGAGATATGGTACGGTCGTATACAATAATAATTACCCAACTATGAGTCGGGGTCAAATCCACTGGGAGTTATAAGGGGTGTCAGGAGTATATATTTGAAGCAAGCAAATGGACTACCTAAAGTTGCACTTCCACAATAGAGTTTTGGTTTCTACTTCTATTATTACTCTAATGATTGCAAGCTAAGGTAAATAGACTAGATATGAATGTTTTTGATGTTTTACCAAATAGTTTACATGTCTAGGGATGTGACCATAACCTAGGTGTTTCCCTAATGAGATAAAGATGTAAATGCTTGTTTTGTTGATTGGGGTGCATTATGGCTCTCAACTCTACGTTACCCACTCAATACCTCTCGGTCAAAGAGTGATTTTGCCCAATTTGGCTTTCTCAAGTTCAAATGGGTATCAAACAAAATAGTTGATATGAGCTCAGTCGGGTTCTTGCTATCTCTAGTTTGAACCCTTTAATTAGGCTAATCAATCTCTCAATTAATCCAATTCCTTGTTAGCCAAGTTATCCTAGATTAGGTCCCTCTTTCTCAAGTAGAGACTAAGTCAAATCGGCATGAATCAATGTTTGCAACCATTAATTCTAAAATTGAATCATGAACTAAGCTAAATAATCAACACTCAATCATAAACAAGCATTAAATTAGATACCCACAAGATTTACACACTAGGGTTGAGTCACAACCCTAGTATAAATATAACTACTCATAATGAGAATTGAAGAAAATAAAGAAAAAGCTAATTAAACTTATAATGAAATATTAAAATGATGAAATCTGATATTTAACACTAAAATAATGTCAAACTTCCTAAATTAGTAAAAAACAATGGCTATGACAACTTTTGATGTTCAAACTTGACCTAAATTTTTGAAAATCGTATATTTATACTGGGCCAAAAATCGTAGACAAAGATGCCCCTCGAGAGGTTCTGCGGCCGCACAATTCCATGTGCAGTCCGTAGATTTCTTCAGCTGGCAGGAAGGTAAGTTTTGCAGGCACAGATTTTTGGATTGTGGCTGCGAAGCAACTTCTGCGGCCGCACAATTCTTGTGCGGTCCGCGCTTCATAAAGGTGTCAGGACTTGGTCATTTTTTCGTATTCTCTGAATTTTTAATCTTTGTTAGTGAAAGCCCAGTTCCGCGGCCGCACATTGCTGAAAATCATGTTGGGTTCTGCTGCTTGGTTTGCGGCCGCATATGGAATTCTGCGATTCGCAATTTCTTCTGCGGACCGCACATCTTTGATTTTGCACCCTTTATTGCCTTGTGCTTAGGAACACTCCTTTTTGAGTCGGATTTTATCATGGGAGACCAAACTTCCAACATTCCTGCAATTTGTATAATTTCATTAGTTTCGAGAACACAATTCAATACTTCAGACTAAACCAAAAGCTAAAAGGTGCTAATAAGCTGTCAAAATCCCCATTTATCATATTCTGCAGTGGAAAAGTGGTCACCACTTCCGGCGAGATACATGTCATATCCGCATGCGACCATGCAAAACAATCGACATTAAGTTTGAGAAATTCAATAAATCCAGACCTGAGTTCGGGGTGTAGTCCTGTCCCCAAGTGGAACTTCTCTCTAAGAATTTTTTGAACAATGCGGCTTGTTCAAGATCTTCCATCGTTGATTTTGTTGCGTCTGTTTCTTCTGGTACTTTAAAATATCTTGGTACCTGATAAGATTCCGACGACTCCTCCCCCTGGTTGACTTCGCTCAGCTCTGGGGAAGGCGCCAGTTCCTATAATTGCTATGCCGTATGCTCCTTCCCTTTGCTACTGAAAACTGATATTGCATTCATCTCCCTTGCTGCCGCTTGGTCACCTCTTATTTTGTTAACTCCCTAAGAAGTTGGGAATTTAAGCAACTGATGATATGTTGGTGGAACAAACTTCATCTCGTGCAACCATGGTCTCCCCGGGATGATATTGTAACCCATATCCACTACCTCGAACAGGGTCGTCTTCATCACCCTTGGGCATTCGTGGGCAGCAGGATCTCTCCCGAGGTTGTCACACTTGCCAGATTGAACCTGACGAGAAGTTTTATGGCCGGAATGATACTTCCGGTTAGCTTAGCTTGCTCCAACACTCTCCACTAGATAATATTGGCCGAACTTTCTAGGTCCACCAGAAAACGTTTAATTTTAAAATCTAAGACATTTAGAGAGATTACCACGGCATCGTTATGCTGTATTAGCAGCCCATCAGCGTCTTCCTCCGTGAAAGTAATGTCTTCCTCGGCGACTTCCCGGAGTCTCTTGCTGTGTGTTACCGACACCTTTATCTTTTTTGCCGTTAAAAATGACACACCATTAATCTCGTCCCCCCCAAAAATCATATTGATCGTCAAACGTGGAGGATCCTCTCCTGCTTTTGAAGGCTTCGCATTATCGAGACTGTGACCGTTATTGTTTTTAGCCCGATCACTCAAACATTCTCTGAGATAGCCGTTTTTCAGCAATGTCGCCACCTCTTCGTGCAGATATCGGCAGTCCCCATTCCGGTGACCGTTTGTCTCGTGGTATTCGTACCAAAAATATGATTCCTTTGGCTGGGATGGAATCTTATTAGCTTCAGGAATCATGCTTCTTTAGTGTTCCTTATAGCCGATACCAGCTCCACTAAGCTGACATTGGAAGTTATATTCGGAAATCGTAGTGCAGGAAGAATCTCAAGAACCTGACGTTTCCTTGTCCTGCAATGACCTGTTATTTCAGTCGCGATCAGTTCTCCTATCGGTAGATAATCTATCCGCCTAGAAACCTTTGTCGCATCCTTCAACCCATTCATAGGGCAAACACCGACCCCTTGAAGACCGTCGATCTATGTCAAAATCATCTTTCCATTTCTCTTTATTCTTCTCCCGGTCCCGACCCTTGGCCGACGCCAGGAAACCGAGCTGATCATCCTCAATCCTTATCTTTGACTCTTACTGGTTATGAACATTCGCCAAAGTTGTTGCGTGGAACTCAAGCAAACTTTCTTTCAACTTCCGGAAAGCATCAGAACTTCTCGGATTCAGACCCTTTGTGAATGATTTAGCTGCGCATTCATCAACATCCTTTCCTTTGAGAATCTTGTAACAAACTCCCGCAGCAACTCGGATTCTCCTTGTGCAATCCTGAATATGTCGGCCTTTCGGGCATGTACCTTTCTGGCCCTGGTATGAGCCTTGATGAAAGAGACCGTGGGCATCTCAAAGGAGTCTATGGAGTGCTCGGGCAAAAGCGAATACCATGTCAGGGCTCCCTTCATAAGCGTCACCCCGAATTTCTTTAGTAAGACTGACTCAATCTCGTGGGGAGCTAAATCTTTCCCCTACACCGCCATTATATAGATGGTGATGTGATCCTGAGGATATGAAGTCCCATCATACTTCAGTACGTCTGGCATTTTAAATCGTTTCGGGATCAATTCTAGTGCCGTGTTTGGTTTGAACGACAATTGTGTGTACTTCTTTGACTCCAGCCCTTTCAGCACTGGTAGTGCACCTGGAATTTGATTCATTTGGGCATTTATCTCCCTCATGAACCGCATGAGTTCGGTTTTAAAAGGATCATTCTCATTGTTGTTACCAGATCCGCCACCGTCCCCCTCGGCCCTGTCAAAGCTGACTTCGCCCCTTGGAGTATTGTTATCGACCCTCTGTGTTGTTTGATACGGGGGAGCACCGGGAGGAACTGCACCTTGTCCATTCGCATTGTTGGAAACAACTCACAACACCTGCTTTAATTCTATCATTATCTGATCCTATCGCGAGAAATGGCCGATAATGGCCCTTTGTTTTTCCCTTAGGATCCTTACTGTTTAATTAACATGCTCATCTTCAGCATCGTCAGGGGCTGCCACTCGAACATGTCATGGATATTTCCCGCCGTAAATCGGAGTGGCCTTGTTCCCCTCGTTGCGGGTATCACTGATGGAATCTTCATACTGAGGTTAATTTCCTTGGGCCTCAACGTTGTGTGTGTTGTTGACACCATTATCTGCCATTTTTAATAATTTTTGCTAAGAACAAAGAATCAAACAAGTTAGTAATAGATGCAGGGATCAATTTAATTACACGACTGTGTTTGCCTCACGGTGGGCGCCAAACTGTTTACCCGTAAAACGGTACAATTAAATTTATACATGGTTTATAGACAAGTGAATTAATTTGATCCAAAAATAATAGATGAATTAGACAAAAATATAAGACTTAGCCTTGAAATTGAAATAAAACGGCAGATATCTTAGTCCCGGGCGCAGAGCTACCGGAGGCAGTAAGGACAATATAAATAAGCAAGAAAATAAAATGTTATTGAGCTTTTGATAGAATATAGTGTATGCTTGTGAGAAAAGTCGTGTCCCTACAATGATGGTAGAACATACTATTTATAGTTGTGCATAGGGAACAAGGTCTTAAGATCTAGCCCCTCTTAAATGACAATTATGAGGGTCATTGAAGAGTGTGTAACGGTAGGCAGTAAATACCTTATTCTCTTCAACGGACCTTGCACTTAATATTATAGAATATTCTTTACTAAATGCTACCGGGTGGTAGACATTTACTTTGCCTTTATGAGTATCATTCTCTCCGATAACAAGCGAGTTCATTGCCCTAGCGCGGGCCCGACCGTTTTCTGTATTCGACTCCACGTGTCACTCTCTCATGCTAACATTAAATATGAACATATTTTACCCAAGAATTGACTAGAGTACTAATCACTATCTCCATTAGTCCAAGTTTCCTACTTCATTTTTGACTATGGTGTCCTTTAAGTTTGTTCACGAGCGAGTAAACCTGAGAACCTGCGTTTTTCCGCAGGTGTCAGGTTACCTTTCCATCAATTTCCATTGCAAGCAAATCAAGAATCTTACATAAGAGAAGATGCATAAAGATAGCTGAGCGTGCGATAAGTATGCTACTAGAATACAATCTTTAAGTCAAAAGCTGAAATAAAGCATAAATACCCAGCTGGCTTTTATCAGCTTTACGATAAGGACATAAGATGAAAGTGCTAGCTAGGCATTCTTTATAGAATTTAACTTGTATAGTACTATAATGTAACTATCGTTATATATTTTAACTGGTTATAATATATTATTGTGTTATGTATTACATTTACTATGTTAATAAATTAAATATACGGTGAACGATTACATGTCATTGTTGGTCACAATTACCTAATTGTGTAAGAAAATTATAATGTATCTATGTATAAAACTTAAATTCTTTTTTGTGTTATAGTATTGTAGACAAGAGTGGGTTGGTATAGTGGTAGCACCCTTCACTTTCAACCAAGAGGTTGTGAGTTCGAGTCACCCCAAGAGCAAGGTGGGGAGTTCTTGGATGGACGGAGCCGAGGGTCTATCAGAAACAACCTCTCTACCCCATGGTAGGGGTAAGGTTTGCGTACACTTTTACCCTCCCTAGACCCCACTAGTGTGATTATACTGAGTTGTTTTTATTTTTGGAAACAGCCTCTCTACCCCATGATAGGGGTAAGGTCTGCGTACACTTTTATCCTTCCCAGATCCCACTAGTGAAATTATACTGGATTGTTTTTGTTGTTGTTGTTGTTATAGTATTGTACTATGTTGTGATATGTAGTGTTGTCATGGTTTTGCATCTTGAAGATTTGGTGCTGAAGGAAAGGCTGTTCACTCATGATTTTATAGTTAAACAACCTCACAGTTCCTCACCTCATTACCCAAATTAACTTGGTCAATGGCTTGATTAAACATATATATCACCTCAACATGTAAGTTGAATTGGACTGTTGGGGAAGGAAATAAACACGCAGATAAGCCAATGCGTTGCCAATAAAAAACTGTGAGCCATTACGTACGGCAATAAGCTTTTGGCACTTTACACCCTATCACTTATCAGTCTATCGCAATTTCATATTTGAGTTATTATATTATCTATATATATGTAGCAAAACCATGAATTTATTCGTTTTCAGCCCTGTATTAAAGGAGCAAGCATGTAAGGCTCATGTCCTCTTTAACAAGGGCAGACTTAGAATAGTAGAACATATAGACCATTCTAGCTACTATATAGGTATGAATTTAACTTAATCATATATATAATTTACACTAGCCGTATATTTTTACCTTGTCATAATAAGTTATTTACTTCATATTTCAAGTTATTATATTAGATGTTATGAACAGTTATTCTGTTGTTGCAAGTTAAACTCCATAGTTGTATGCACAAGAAAATTGAAAACAAACTAACATCTAAAATTACATACATCAGTGGCCCAAGTAACCGGAATGGTATTAAAAGATAAAGGCCTGAGCATGATCTTTTATAATTTAGGCCTGAACATAAACATTGCCCAAACATGAATTCTCTACATAGAGGTTTATAATTTAAACAATGGTAGAGATAATTCAAAACGTTATTTTTCATGAGCATGATCAATTTAATCAGCTAAGTACATTCCCTAAAATAGCATTTGGAAATAAAATTTATTAACTACTCTATTTCTTGGAATTGTCATATGACACACAGTAAAACATCTCTAGGATGTAAAGGCCACTTGAAAGATGAAAGATCGTACAAATACTGTAGTCTTTGTAGCTCGCGAGAAACATATAGATTGGAATATATGCACGATGCATAATAATATGCAGATAATTTAATTAGATATTTGTAGTCTGTAGAAGATCAATAGCTATTAGTTATAAAAAAAATTCCAGCTAATCATATTATTATTTCTTCTATAGAATATACCTTATATTTTTTCAACTAAAAAATATTCATACATTTTTTGTTTATATTTTGTATATTAATAATGTGATTCGCTGGAATTTTTTTTATGGGATGTTTAAGATATAAAATATTTTATATTAGAAATATACCATAAATATGAAAATCTTCAAGAAATAACCTATGCATATACTAGTATATTTGTAGAATATTTACAGTATAAAGCTTAAATACTCTAAATATACACTATATATATTTAATATATTTGTAAAGTATTTACAGTGTCAATTAATACACTTCTTATATATCATTAAGATTTAAATATACAAACACGAAATAATCAAAAATCAAATAATATAAAATTAGTCAAATACATGTTAAATAATATATGTATTATCCAAAAAGCAAAAAGGAATGAAGTCGATAGTGTTGGGGAATAAGGAAGCTTAGGAGATAAATAACGAACAAATTCTTATGTTACAAAGGTGTAAGATCTTAGGCATATTGTTGGGGTTTCGATTTTGGTCAGGATATGCTATAGAAAAAATATTTTTGTTGCTACTATTGATATATTAAGTTTGCTCCGACCAAGATGTATTATGTTTTTTAATATTGCTTAGTTACGTAAAGAGCCCTATTCTCTAAAATTCCCTTTATTATATCATCAGACTACTCATTGGACCTAAATTTACTTTCCGACCATATAACGATTAGTCTGCATCTTCTCCTGTTCCTTTCAGTATGTTAAAATATTTTTAAGTATAAATATATAATTTTCAATTCTAATAAAGATAAACTTGTTCTATAATGTATGAAAGAGATTCCGTTGTCATATATTTCAGATTTGACTTTGTGTACGGGTAAAACCGGGGCTAGTGAGCACCCCGATTTTCTGGTGGGGTCAAACGAAACAAGGACATAACTATATGGAATCATGATCGAAGCTAAAAACCTCTCGTACTAAGGCCCGAGCGAAGCACTTACCACCGGGGCCAACGAGACAATGTTCCTTGAATCCGGTACGGGCTCCAAGATCTCAAAAGGCATAAACAAATGGTTGTACACGACTAACGAAGGGCCGTGATATCCGTGCCCAATCGGATATCACGGCGTGGATCTCGGCCCGTATCAATAACAGATCAGTGATTAACGAAAAAGAAAATTTTTACCTTTCTTAGAATTGTACTTAGGGTAAAACTCTCTAATTATATAAAGGGGAAGTTTATTATTCAATAGACACTGTAACATGCATATCAAGGCAATATATACTTGTTTTCTCTCCTTCTAAAGTTATTCAAAGTTTTTATTTTGGTTCATAGTTCTTCGTAAGTACTTGGCTTCGAATCGAGGGCAGAACAATACCTAAGCTCAGATCCGAGATCGGACCTAACATCACAACTGGTTTGATTAATTATTCTATCTTTAATTCACTTATTTAACGTTATTGATCATTTGTATTGAATTAGTTCACATATCCTTAAAACCGCATATAAATTCAATTGTTATCTATTTTTTAGGGTAAACAGTTTGGCGCCCACCGTGAGGCTAAAGATAATATTGGCGGTTTGATACAAATTTCTATAACACACTCTATTTTACACTTGTTCTTTAAGGTCTCAATTTTAGGTCGGCTTGAAAATGTCAAATTCTCAATCCGCTCACTTGAACGTTGTCATGGCGAAAACAATAATCTGGTGCCTAGCAATGAGGTGCCCCCTACTGATCCTAATGGGATCCCAGTCGTGGACCCAGTCTATGCTAACTCACATTTGTCCATCGACGCCAACCTTCCTACTGACCCCGAAAACAACGTTCGCGGAGGAGCCCGATCAACGGCTAAGGGAGCACCCGAAGGCGAAGACGACGGGGTCAGTCTACGATTGAGCTTCGAAATACTACAGGCTCATCAGGCGGCGATAGCACAACTGCAAAATCAAAGCCGTACCCCCAGCAGAGTTGAGCTCGAATTGCCTCAGGAAAACACCCGAAAAAATGATCAGATCACCGAAAGGCCAGGCGAAGTTGAGTCCGGTGTCAGCCCTGAAGTGATGAAATGCTAGAAGCATTAACGAAACGAGTGGAATTTGGTGAAAAGAAAATCAGGGCAAATGATAAGAAGGTAGAGACATACAATTCCCGAGTTGATCAAATCCAAGGAGCGCCTTCGATACTGAAAGTCCCAAACTCCAAGAAATTTGTCCAAAAGCCTTTCACTTCGAGCGCGACACCAAAACCAATCCCAAAGAGGTTTCGTATGCCCGATATTCTAAAATATAACAGAACCACGGATCCAAATGAGCATGTGACCTCTTACAAATGCTCCATTAAGGGTAACAACCTGGAAGACGACGAAATCGAGTCAGTGCTATTAAAGAAGTTTGGGGGAGACTCTGTTAAAAAGAGCGATGATATGGTACTACAACTTGCCCCCAAACTCCATTGATTCGTTAACTATGCTCGCGGATGCTTTTGTAAAAGCTCTTGCCGGAGCCATCAAGGTCGAGACCAGAAAATTGGACTTTTTCAAAGTTAAGCAAAGGGACAACGAGATGCTCAGGGAGTTCGTGTTAGGGTTTAAATGGAATTGATGGACCTGCCTCCGGTTATGGATGATTGGGCCGTTCAGGCATTCACTCAAGGACTTAACCCTCGAAGCTTCCTGGCTTCACAACAGCTGAAACAAAACTTGGTAGAATACCCGGCAGTAACTTGGCCCGACGTCCACAATAGGTACCAGTCGAAAATTAAAGTCTAGGATGACCAACTCAGAGCCCCTTCTGGGTCCGTTTATCCCATCAGAATCGAAGACAGGCCTAAGAGAGTCGTCGATCATGAATCAAGGCCGGTTTGAGATCGGTATTAACCATAGAATGCAGATCGAAGGGGAAACAGATCCGGGCGCAACTCTACAAGGAACGAAAAGAGAAGCGATCGAGGGCCCAATAGCCGAGGCATGATGAGCAAAAATGGTTTCGATAGGTCGCTCGGGGGAAGGGAAGCTCTGAGATTATCAGAATATAACTTCAACGTCGATGCATCAAGCATCGTATCTGCCATCGGGCGCATCAAAGAGACTAATTGGCATCGACCTTTGCAGTCCGATCCTACTCAGAGGGACACTAACTTGATATGTAAGTATCATGGCACTCATGACCACATGACCAAGGACTGTAGACAATTAAGAGAAGAAGTGGCCCGGTTATTCAATAACGTCCATCTCCGGGGATTTCTGAGCGGTCAAGCCAAAAATCACTTCAGGAATAGGGAATCCAACAAACAGACCGAACAAGAAGAACCTCAGCACGTCATCAACATGATCATTACAGGGGTCGATTTCCCCCAGGGATCGATGATAAAGCGCACTAAAGTCTCCATTACAAGAGAAAAGCGAACCCAAGATTATATCCTGGAGGGAACCATTTCGTTCAACGATGAGGACGCCGAAGGCATCATACAAGCGCATAACGATGCACTGGTAATATCTGTACTTATAAATAAATCTCGAGTTAAACATGTGTTGATTAACTCAGGTAGCTCATCCAACATCATTAGATCGAGGGTCGTGGAGCAGTTGGGTTCACAAGACCAAATAGTGGCAGCAGTCTCGGTGTTGAACAAATTTAACATGGCATGCGAAACTACCAAAGAAGAAATAACTTTGCCAGTAAATACCACCTGGGCGATTCAGGATACCAAATTCTACGTGATCGAAGGGGACATGAGGTATAGCGCTTTATTCGGAAGGCCTTAGATTCAAAACATGAGGCCAGTACCCTCGACATTACACCAGGCACTGAAGTTCACCACATCGGGAAGAATCAAGACAGTTTACGGGGAACAACATGCCAGAAAAGAAATATTCGCAGTCAACGAGGTGATCATGATGCCCGTGCTCTCGACATCGAAGAACACAGAGTCGGTTAGGAAGGAAGAAACTAAATAGCAATCACCGATACCAGCCCCAACCAAACCGGAGGAGCAGGGAGAAGGTGAGGATGATGATTATGGAGTCCCTAGGTCGTTCATCACCCCTGATGATTCCGATGCCACCAAATCAACGGTCGAGGACCTAGAGCAAGTCATATTGATCTAACACTTACCTGATCGGAAGGTATACCTGGGCACGGGGTTAACTCCCGAGCTAAACAAAACTCATTGAATTCCTTATAGCTAACATAGATTGTTTCGCTTGGTCCCATCTTGATATGACAGGAATCCAACAGGAGATAACCACTCATAAGTTGAGTTTGGATCCGAAGTTCCACCCGGTTAAACAGAAGAGGAGGCCTCAGTCCGAAGTCAAGCATGCATTCATCAAAGACGAGGTATCTAAACTCCTTAAAATAGGTTCAATTCGGGAAGTTAAATGCCCGTACTGGTTAGCTAACATAGTGGTGGTGCCTAAAAAAGGGAATAAATTAAGAATATGCGTAGATTACAAAAACTTTAACAAGGCATGCCCTAAGGACTTTTTTTCTTTACCTAACATCGATCGCATAATCAATGCGACGGCCGGGCATGAGATACTACGCTTTCTCGATGCCTATTCTTGGTACAACCAAATTCAGATGGACCCGGGAGATCAAGAAAAGGCTTATTTTATCATTAAATTCATCATCTACTATTATAATATGATGCCATTTGGGTTTAAAAATGCTGGATCTACTTATCAATGCCTAGTAAATCGGATGTTTGAAGAACAGATAGAAAAAACAATGGAAGTTTATATTGACGACATGTTGGTCAAGTCCCTACAAACAGAGGACCATTTGAAACATTTGCAGGAAACCTTCGATATATTAAAAAGATACAAAATGAAGCTGAACCCAGAAAAATGTGCATTCGGGGTCGGATCCGAAACATTCCTCGGGTTCATGGTGTCCAACCGAGGGTTCGAGATCAATCCTGATAAAATCAAAGCTATAGAAGACATCACAATGGTAGATAGTGTCAAGGAAGTTTAGAGGATAACCAGACGTATAGCCCCCTGGGTTGGTTTATATCGAGGTCCTCAGACAAAAACCATCGGTGCTTCTCGCTATTGAAGAAGAAGAAGAATTTTTCTTGGACCCCGGAATGCCAACAAGCTTTGGAAGAACTCAAACGGTACCTTTCGAGTCCACCCCTGCTCCATACTACGAAGGCGGATGAGGAGCTGTACCTTTACTTGGCGGTATCCGAGGTGGCATTAAGTGGAGTCTTAGTCCGGAAAGAGTAAGGTACGCAATTTCCTATTTACTATGTTAGTAGAACTCTAGGCTAGGACGAAACAAGGTATCCTCACTTGGAAAAATTGGCGCTCACTTTGCTAAGCGCCTCCAGAAAGTTAAAAGCATACTTTCAATACCACCCCATATGTGTCATGACCTCTTACCCACTTAGGAACATCATGCACAAGACCGAGCTCTCGGGCCGGTTGGCCAAATGGGCAGTCAAAATTAGCGGGTACGATATTGAGTATCGGCCCCGAACCTCCATCAAATCATAAATTTTGGCAGACTTCGTAGCCAACTTTGCACCATCCCTAATACCCGAAGTTGAAAGGGAACTATTGCTAACCTCGGGGATTACCTCGAGAGTTTAGACCCTCTTTACGGATGGTGCTTTGAACGCAAAAGGGGTCCGGGCTAGGCATCATGCTGAAACCACCTACGGGTAACATAGTTAGGCAATCTATTAGAACTGTGAAATTGGCCAACAACGAGACTGAGTATGAAGTCGTAATTGCAGGTCTCGAATTGGCTAAAAGCCTTGGGGCCGATGTGATCGAAGCTAAGTGTGATTCCCTCCTCGTGGTAAATCAAGTCAATGGGAGGAACGGAAGCGAAGGTACTTAGACAAGTTGCAGGTAATGCTGCATTAATTCAAGGAATGGACCCTGCAACACGTGCCCCGATATCAAAATAGCAAGGCCGATGCCCTAGCTAACTTGGGATCATCGGTTGATGATGACGAATTCAGTTCGAGAACAGTCGTACAACTCATGAAGTTGGTGGTGGAAGAAGGCCATCCCGAAGTCAACTCGACAAGTTTAACTTGAGATTGGAGGAACAAATACATAGATTATTTGAAGACTGGGAAGTTGCCCTCAGATCCTAAAGAATCGAGAGCTCTGCGCATAAAGGCACTTGCGGAAACCATTCGAGAGCATAATCTTTGGTTCGGAAATTAATTAGAGCCGGCTATTACTGGATTGACATAGAGAAAGATACAAAGGAATTTTTACGAAGATGCGACAACTGTCAAAGACACGCACCAATGATCCATCAACCCGGAGAGTTACTTTATTTGGTTTTGTCCCCATGGCCGTTCATGAAATGGGGAATGGACATCTTCGGTCCCTTGCCGTGGGCACCTGGTAAGGCTCAGTTCATATTGTTTATGACTGATTATTTTTCTATATGGGTCGAAGCTCAAGCATTCAAGAAATTCCGGGAAAAGGAAGTCATTGACTTCATTTGGGATCACATAATATGCCTACTCGAAATACCGGCCGAGATCGTGTGTGATAATGGTAAACAATTCATCGACATCAAAGTAAATAAATTTTTCGAAGATCACAAAATTAAAAAGATCTTATCAACACCCTATCACCCTAGTGGGAACAGACAGGCGGAATCAATGAACAGGACCATACTTCAAAACCTACAAAAGAGGTTGACCAATGCCAAAGGAAAGTGGAAAGAAATATTTCCTGAAGTCCTATGGGCATATCATAACCTCGAAGTCTAGTACCGGGGCCACCCCATTTTTATTGGTTTATGGTACCGAAGCTTTCATATCAGTTATAGTCGGAGAACTGAGCCTAAGGTTCCGATATGCGACGAAGAATCGAACGGTGAGGCCATAAGCATGAGCCTGGAACTATTGGATGAAAGACGTGAGGCCGCCCTAGTCCGGTTGGCCACCTAAAAAAAGCGGATAGAAAGATATTACAACCGAAGAGCCAACCTCTGACACTTCAAGATCGGGGACTTGGAGTTAAGGAAAGTGACACTACACACCTGGAACCCGAACGAGGGGAAGCTAGGACCGAATTGGGAATGACCATACCGAGTCGTCAGAATTACCGACAAAGGATCGTACAAACTCGAAGCAGGAAATGGTGCACATCTACCGAACAACTGGAACGTGACGCACTTAAAGCGGTATTACTGCTAAGGTACGATCTCATTTACTTTTTTATAATATTATGAATCGGACAAATACTTGCCAGCAACGACCAAGGGAGAATGTGATTATTAGGTCTTAAAGAACGCGTTGCACTCTTTTTTTCCTTGAACTAGTTTTCTCCCAAACTGGTTTTTCAGCAAGGTTTTTAACGAGGCAACAGTAAATCGTGTTAACGTAGATTTGAAGGCCGGTCTTAAACCGTGGTCAATGGGCGCATCAATAATATTCGAGCCCTCTCAAGAACGACCTCGAATACTGGGGGCCATCACCCTCGAGTTAAGGTTATTGGCAATGAAAGAAGGAAACTTTGTACTTGAATAACTTAGGCTCGGTGGTTAGGATTTATTGTAAGGGCCAAATGGTCAAGTAAACTGTGCCCGCATAAGCCACCTTAGCCGTGATACAAGATTTTACACACTTTCGATAATGTACTTTACACACAAAAATGAAAGTAAGTTTTCACCTTGCTATTATGCATTTGTTTTTTGCTTCTTAAAATATAGATATTAAGGGCCCATGGGCTACCCCTATTCGGGGACTATCGAGCCTAAGGGCTATCCCTATTCGGGGACTATCGAGCCTAAGGGCTATCCCTATTCAGGGACTATCGATCCCAGGGGCTACCCCTATTTGGGGACTATCGCCCAAGGGCTACCCCTACTCGGGGACTATCGTCCGAAAAAAGTTTGGCCTACTCGAGCTACCAAATCCCGGAGGCACAAAACCTAATAGATACTGCCTAAACACAAATGGCTACAGCCACCCTAAAAACATCTCGGAGACGTCCGAAGTTCTCAATCAGAACATAAGACCTTCATAAAAATTTAAAACCTGCTATAAGGTTACCCTCGGCAAAAACATCGTCTAAAAATCACTAAACCATATTGGAAAAACTTCTGGTCATACCGAGTTTTCAAATCCTCGAGCAAATACAGTTGCATTGAAGTCACGCTCTGTTTGGACTTCTGAAAAATGAACGACTTATTGCTACATTTGATTCTATTCTAAGGCATCATAAATATTTGCAAAAATAGAAATTATAAAAAGATGATAAAAAAGTAGAGACTTGAAATTGCCAGAAAAGAAAATTTTATATATTCTGGAATGTATTTACAAAGGCCCAACAAAGACAGCCTCAAAATAAAAACAAAAATCATACACAAGACAAAAACTAAAAAAGCTCTAAGGCATTCATGCCTGATCTTCACTGGGGCCTGACTCGTCACCAGAACCGTCGGAGCCTTCAGATCCCTCAGAACCCTCGGAGCCTTCGACACCTTCAAGCTGGGAATGTTTCTTCGCTTCAGCATCAAGCTTTATTACTTCCTCGATTTTGGCCGACAGGTAGAAGCCTCGGGCATGAATTTCTTCAAGGGTCTCCTTTCGAGACTGCCACCTCATATATTCAGCATTGGTCTTCAGACGGGCCTCGACTGGTTCGACATCGGTCTTGCATTGGGCCACTATCTTCTCAGCATCGGCAGAGGTTGTCTCCAACTTGGACTTCATTACCTCGTACTCTCTACCGAAGGCGTCTCGCTTTGCGACAGCCGAGCTCAGAGATCATCATTCAGCTAAGCTCGCTTGTCAACTTTCTCCTTCGCCACCCGAAGTTGAATCTCTACTGATGTCAGCTTTGCCTAGGCAGTTTCCTTTTCTGAAGCTAGCAGATCCATTTTTCTCTTCCACCCATCGGGCATGGCTTGGATCTCGTTCATCTCCTTTCGAAGTTGGTCGATCTGGTCGATCTTCTGTTGGACCTGCGAGGTTTTGTCGTTAGCCATTACGACTAGTTCTTTGTTTCTAACTTCAAAGACCTTTACCTTTTCGACCATGTCAGCATGTTCTCACCTCATGACCGATTGACCTCGAGCTCGAGCTGATTGACCTCGACACGGTACCGGATGAAGCTCTCGTGGTGAAGTGTCGAGGCCTGCAAAACAACAAAAGTCGTGAGAGATGTAAAAATCTAAGTAAAAATTCAAAAAGACGTAATGATGCCTTACCCGGTTCAGTGCCTGTTGTGCCTCTTTGAAAGACACGGCACGCCAACCTCGTTCATTTTTGCCCGGTCCTCCCCGGTTACTAGGCATCGGAGATAGCTGACTACGCCCACGGGAGCAGGTAGTACTCGGGCAACCTCTAGGATAGTAAGGATAACTTCTCTCTTGTGACCAAGGTCCACACTCAGAGTGGGAAGCTAAGTAATAAATTTTGGTCTCGAACTCGGCCCGCTAGTTTCCAAAGATATGTCCTTCTTTGGGACTTCCAAGTCACCCAGCCCGGAAAAATCTTCCCAAGTGGACGAATCCACACCATTGAAGAAAGAATGAATGGGGTCGTTCGCGCCATGAACCCCTTCACTAGACTTCTCTTTTCCTGATTGGGCCTCCTCAAGCATGGACTTGGTGTAGTAGGGCATCTCCACAATGTCTATTACACCAGTCGCTTCCTTCGGAGTGGAGCTAGCTTCTAGAAGGGTCCAGCCCTCGTCTCTATATCGGTCTCTTGAGTTTGAGGAAGGTCGGCCCCATGGCTCTTCTCCTCGGTTGTCGCCTGCTTCCCGGGAGGGGTTGATCCCTGGGCAACAAAAATGCCATCTTCTTCCGACTCATCCCCGAGCCGGAGAAAGAAGTCGGAGTCTGGCACCCAGGAGCTGGTACTCTTTTTGGGCGTTCGAGCTACCCTATTCTTTGGCTTCACCTTGGCACCCGGGGAGCCCGAAGATTTTCTTTTCCTCTTCTTGTTTTCCCCAGCGGCAGCCTGGGACTGTCCCGCAACAGAGGGATCAATGGACAAGGACACGTCCTTATCCCCTTCCAAAGACCTAAGTTTGGTAGTCTTAGGCAAACATATAAAAGAAAGAATAAAGGTTAGTATGATGTGAGTTAAGAGCACGGTAATAGCTATTCGGGGGAGAACATTACCATGAGAACGGGCCTCCCATTGTCCCTTCGAAAACTTGTGCCATGAGCGCTCAAAATATGACATATGTTTACAGATGCCTTCGATCGACTCCTTGAGCCGGGGACCACATTTGGAACCAGGAAAACAACTGCACAACCACAAATACGAATAATGAGCAGGGAAATGAAGAAAATTGACACTTAAGGAAAGACTGCACTTATGAGATGCATTCCACTTCTCGAGGAATGGCATGAACTCGGGAGGAATCAAGTCTTCAGTCTTCACCCGAACAAAGCGCCCTTGCCATTCTCGGTCTCAGTCTTCGTCAATACTCGAAAAGGAGGCCTTGCTGGCGCGGCGAGTGAGCTTGATTAGTCCCCCTCAAAACATTCGGGGACTATATAGATGGAGCAGGTGGTCGATGGTAAACCGATGAGACTCAATATTATTCATAAAATAACGGAGGAGGATCACGATCCTCCATAGAGATGGGTAGATTTTCCCAAGGCACACCTCGTATCTCTTGCAAAAATCCAAAATAATTGGGTCTATTGAGCCCAATGTGAAGGGGTAAGTGTAAACACTTAAATACCCCTCCACGTGGGTAGTAGTAGCATCCTCAGGCCCGGGGACTACTACGTCCTTGCCTTCCCATTTACAGTCCTCTCGGACCATGGGAAGGATATCTTCGGTAATAGAGCATATATACTTCGATGCTCCTTCACCCCGGTCTTGTTTGGATGAGGGTTTCTCGACTTTGAAGTCATCTGCGATTGAGCAACCCACGGATATAAAACTTTTCATGGGAGGCTCGAGGGCAGGCTCGTGGGAAGATGCCCAGGAGGCATCCATCTCGAGAGCGGCCACCTCAAGAATATCCGCCTCAGAAGAAGCTACCTCGGCATTCGTGGTCGGGTAGGAAGGTGAAGAGGTGGCCTGTTGGGGAACGGGTTTGGAAGTTTTAGCCACTGATATCTGATAAATTTTGAAAATTTGAAGAAAAAGTATGAAGGTTTGGAAGAATCAGTTTGAAGGCTGAACAACAGGGTATGAAGATTTGAAGAAAATCTGGGTAAGAACCTAAGAACAATTATGAAGATTTGAAGATCAAAAGATGAAGATATGAAGGTTTGAAAGAAGTTGATGATAGGTAGAAAATTCGAAGGTGGAAGCTTGATCAGAAATTGGAAAAAGAACAAAGGGTGGAAGCTTTTATAGGGGAGGTACGCGACGCTTCGCATTCATATGCAACCGGGCGATGGTTGACATGTGTCCGAAGTCAGAATAACACGACTCATAGGACGTTTTAACTTCTTCATCGTTTCAGTTGTAACGTACGAAGGAAGGAACCAGAGAAAATATGTTGTTTCTCATCGTTTCGGCAAACCTACTCTCTAAAGGGACTATCTGTGTACGGGTAAAACCGGGGCTAGTGAGCACCTCGATTTCCTGATGGGGTTAAACGAAGCAAGGACATAACTACATGGAATCGGGGTCGAAGCTAAGAACCTCTCGTACTAAGGCCCGAGAAAAGCACTTACCATCGGGGCCATCAAGACAACGCCCCCCGAATCTGGTACGGGCTCCAAGACCTCGGAAGGCATAACCAAACGGTTGTACATGACTAACGAAGGGCCGTGATATCCTCGGCCAATCGGATATCACGGCATGAATCTTGGCCCGTATCAATAGCGGATCAGTGCTTAATGAAAAAGAAGATTTTTACCTTTCTTAGAATTGTATTTAGGGTAAAACTCCTCTAATATATAAAAGGAAAGTTTATTGTTCAATAACATTGTAATACGCATATCAAGGCAATATACACTTGTTTTCTCTGCTTCTAAAGTTATTCAAAGTTCTTATTTTGGCTCATAGTTCTTCATAAGTACTTGGCATCGAATCGAGGAAAGAATAATACCTAAGCTCAGATCCGAGCTCGGACCTAATATCACAACTAGTTTGATTATTTATTCTATCTTTAATTCACTTATTTAACGTTATTGATCATTTATATTGAATTAGTCCAGATATTCTTAAAACCGCATATAAATTTAATTGTTATCTATTTTTTAGGGTAAACAGACTTGATTAACGATAGTTTGGAATCTTTAATCATTTTTTTATTTAACTGTTTAGGTAAACATATCCAAAAATTCTCTTTTATTCTCAAGTGTAAACGATAACAAAGAGGTAACTTGTAGGCATCAAGTAATTATATAGTATACAACTTATTTATAGCTTATCTATAACTTTCGTACATTAGTTTTACCCAGTTAAGTACAACTATAACACCATATAACTTAAATAAAATTTTTATACAAATTTTATACAATATGTCTTTTGTATGTATTTTGTATATGATTTATATATTTTTTGTATGCGGTGTGTTCTCCTTTCCTATCTGAAATTTCAATCAAAAGTTTCTCTCTTAGTACAATTTTGATACATATCAACAACTTTATATAAAAAGATAGTATTTATAACTTAAATACAAATTTCATACAACGATTCATACATTATACAATTATTTTTTAACTTTCATACAACATTCAAATCAAAAAATATATATAACTACAACAGAGTACAACTTAAATACAATTTAAACTTTAATACAATTTCGTAAGTATGTTGTATGTCATGTGTTTTTCTTCTTCTTCTTTTTCGAGTTTCAATTTGAAATTCAGCCAAATTCAAGTCTAATATTCACCAAACACCCTAAAAATGAGACATAAATTCCAAGGAATTTTTCTAATTGTTTGCAACAACACCCAATCCAAATAGATAATAGTGTTTGAAGACCCAAATTCAAATTCTACGCTTCAAAGCTTTTTAATGACTATCAATAGCGGAGAGTCAAACACCTTCAAATTTTATTGATTGACAATTTCAATTTGAACATCAATTGTGAAACATGAAAGAAAATTATTAAGTTAAAACACTATAGTAAAACTATTGGGAAAAAAATTCATTGATGAATTCGATTAAAATTATATACAACATGAATGGGTAAAATGCAGAGAACATCAAAGGAAGAAAATTAGGGAAAGAAGAGACAAGGAGAGATAGTGATATAAAGAGAGATAGAGAGAGACGAAGAGAGAGAGAGAGAGAGAGAGAGAGAGAGAGAGAGAGAGAGAGAGAGAGAGAGAGAGAGAGAGAGAGAGAGAGAGAGAGAGAGAGAGAGAGAGAGAGAGAGAGAGAGAGAGAGAGAGAGAGAGAGAGAGAGAGAGAGAGAGAGAGAGAGAGAGAGAGAGAGAGAGAGAGAGAGAGAGAGAGAGAGAGAGAGAGAGAGAGAGAGAGAGAGAGAGAGAGAGAGAGAGAGAGAGAGAGAGAGAGAGAGAGAGAGAGAGAGAGAGAGAGAGAGAGAGAGAGAGAGAGAGAGAGAGAGAGAGAGAGAGAGAGAGAGAGAGAGAGAGAGAGAGAGAGAGAGAGAGAGAGAGAGAGAGAGAGAGTATAAAGGGATGGGACAATATTCCTTATTCAATTCTAAATATAAAGGGATACTCATTTAAAACTATTTTGTATATAATTGCTAATTTGTATATGACCATATAATTAAGTTAAAACTAGATTAGGGAGGGTAAATAAATTTTTTATATCTATCTATATCTACAATATATTAGAAACAGGAAACCCTTTAATGAAAAGTCAGATTACTATTTTACCCTTCACTTAATAAATTACTACGAAATCGCCCTTTTCTTAAAAATTCGCTTTTTGAAAAAACAAAAACCCCTCAGATTACCTTCATGACTGAACTGAAGAGACGCCAGGTGACATACACCTTCTCTTTCAAACATTAACGATCATATTCCCAACAGTTGCGTCCGTTGATTTGTTATCTTTAAAAGCAGAACCTTATGGCAATTTCCTCACATTATTTGCTCTTCTCTACTAAAGCAACATGTATGGAATCTGAATTCTCCTCCACCAAATAATTATGTTTTTCAATTAGTATTCTCCTATTTATCATTTTTTCACAATCTCCTTGCTTCACAGATCTTTGCCGCCATTATAATTTCATCCATATATTTTCGCCCATAAATCGTAGCTGATATTACTCTCTTGCTAATTCAAGTTGTAAGTCCCTTTGTTTTATTTACCCCATTATTTTATAGTACTTGTACCTTAATGTTTTCCACAGTCTTTGTTTACAACAATTGCAATAATTGTTTACTTTAATTTTTCTAAGAAATAATTGCAACAGTTTTTGTTTAATTGCAATAGTTGCTTTGTTCTATGAAATAATTGTAATTTGAAGATGTGTTCTAATTTTCATCCCTCCATTAACTGTTTACTTTGATATGATTTTTTAAATTTACTATTCTATGTTTCTCCATTACCTTTCTTAACTGATGTTGTTTCATAACTCATTCTTTAGTTTCTTATTTAAATGGTTACCGTCATACCCCCCAATCAAGGAAACTTAGTTTATGGTCTGTTCATGGAGAACAAGAGGTTACAATTCCTTAGCAATGACTGTCGTGGGACGGATAGCGAATTATTGGAAGAATTATTTTCGGATGACGGAGAGGCCGAAGAGATCCACCAGATTTTGACAAGAAAAAACCTAGGAAAAATCATCTCCTACCTTATTGATCAACATGTGAAAGATGAAAAATTTCGGAAGAATCCATACATTTGTGAACAAGCTATTGACCATTTTTATTATTTACTCCCGAGGGCTAGGTGAACCAAAGTCTTCACAAGTCCCCGTGTTTCTCTCAAATGGAAAAGATATCAAAAAAAGATTAAAGGAAGAAAAAGAAACTAAGGAATATCCAATGTTAATAGGTTAGGCTGCTTATAGTTGCACAAATAAAAATATTTAGGGTCTCCTACCATTACTATTGTAATTTCTATGTCTATCAGATGGAAGTTTCAATCCCGCATCCACGCTCCTAAACCACCTTTCTACTATGTATGCCTATTAAGTTGTCTTCCAGCCGTTAGCCTATTAGTATTTCTCTCATTTGTCCTTGTAATGTTGGTTGAAATATATGTAGAATACATATATCTTGTACATACTAACTTACAGTTTCCCCTAGAGTTTTATCTTACTATATGTCTGTGATGACCCAAAATATAATATTTAAAGTTAATAAGTAATTATATGTTCTACGACTTCGAAAAGCACTAAGTATCATTCTTCGACTTACGTGCATGGTCCGTAAAATTTTCCAAAAAGTTTTTATGTGAAAAATGGATTAAAATATGAAATAGAGCCTTAAAACTCAACTGAGTTGACTTTGGTCAACATTTTGAGCAAAGGGACCCGGATCAATATTTTAACAGTTTCGATAGCTCCGTATCATGATTTGAGACTTGGGCGTATGCCCGGAATGTAATTTGGAGGTCCCTAGCTCAAGTTATGACCATTTAACGGAAACTAGTAATTTAAAGGCTAAAGATTTTCAAGTTTCACCACGGGGTTGACGTTTGGATATCGGAGACAGAATCCGATTCTGGAAATTTGAATAGCTCTGTTATGTCATTTATGACTTGTGTGCCAAATTTAAAGTCATTCCGGATTCATTTAATATGTTTTGGCACGAGATTTGCAAATTGAAAAGTTTAAAACTCAAAGTCCGAATCGAGGTGTAAATTGCAATTTAGATGTTATTTGATGCGATTTGAGACCCAGAGTAAGTCCGTATTATATTATGGGACTTGTTGGTATACTCAGACGGGGTCCCGAGTACCCCAAGTGTGATTCGAATCGAAATCGGAACAAACATTGGACTTAAGCAAAATCTGGAATTTTGGTGCTTCTGGTGCCTTCGCTTCTGCTCAGCCTTGGCGGCAGAAGCGGCTCCGCAGAAGCGTGAAGCCCATCGCAGAAGCGGAAATAGAGTGGCTGGGAAATAATTCGCAGAAGCGGACATTTTGTTCGCATAAGCGGAAGGCAACGCATAAGCGACATTTTCAGTCGCAAAAGTGATGCCGCAGAAGCGGCCCACGTGTCGTAGAAGCGGGAAAGGGGGAAGGGGAAGCCTTGCTGTAACAACTCGGCCGGTCGTTTTGAATATTATAACCCCATTTTCTCATTTACTGCTCAATTTAT
This sequence comes from Nicotiana otophora, assembly GCA_000715115.1. Lineage (NCBI taxonomy): Eukaryota > Viridiplantae > Streptophyta > Magnoliopsida > Solanales > Solanaceae > Nicotiana > Nicotiana otophora. The sequence goes on along the minus strand of AWOL01S0027598.1, from coordinate 28,595 downwards.
GCCTTGCTATTGATTTATGACTTATCGGGTTAGTTGGTTCGGGTTCGGAAGGAATTCTGAGTGGAATGAGACACTTAGTCTCATAATTTAAAAAATAATTAAGTTAGAAAAGTGATTTCGGACTTAGGAGCGTGTCCGGAAGAACTTTTGGAGATCTGTAGGGAATTAGACTTGAAATACCGAAATTTACATTTTTGGAAAGTTTGATCGAGGGGGTGACTTTTTGATATCGGGGTCAAAATCCGATTCTGAAAATTTTAATAGGTATGTTATGTCATTTATGACTTGTGTGCAAAATGTGAGGTCAATCGGACGTGATTTGATAGGTTTCGGCGTTATTTGTAGAAAGTAGAAATTTCAATGTTCAATAGGCTTGAATTGGGGCATAATTCATGGTTTTAACGTTGTTTGAGGTGATTTGAGGATTCGACTAAGTTTGTATGATATTTTAGGACTTGTTGGTATATTTGGTTGAGGTACCGAGGGCCTCGGGTGAGTTTCGGATGGTTAACAGATCAAAAATTGAACTATAACAGCTGCTGCAATTTTCATATATTGGAAATACCTTTTCCCAGATTCGAGCCCAGAAATCTCTCGGAATCGAGCCCAGAAATCGAGCCGAGGGTCGAGGGCCACGATCGAAGCCATGATCGAGCCCAGGGTCGAGGGTCACGGTCGAAGGCAGGATCGAAGACATGATCGAAGGCCAGGGTCGAGGGCCATGATCGAGGATTAGGATCGAAGCCACGATCGAGGCCTAGGTTCGAGGGCCAGAATCAAGGCCCAGGATCGAGGCCTAGGATCGAGGACCTTGATCGATGGCCAAGATCGAGGCAGAACCGAGGTTGTCTGGGCAAAATTATAAAAACAGGGACTTCGTCCCATTCGCCATTTTTGACAAATTAGAGCTTGAGGAGAGGCGATTTTTGATATATTTTCAAGGAAAACTTGAGTTAAGTCCCTTGTGATCATTTCTACTCCATAATATTGAATTATCGTCGAATAATCCGACTAGATTAAATGATTTTGAGGTGTAAATCGGAGATTAGAACTTAGAAATTTGGAAATATGATTTGTAGATTTGAGGGTCGAGTTGAAGTCGGATTTTGGTAAAATTGGTATGTGTAGACTCGTGGTTGAATGGGATTTCAGATTTTATAACTTTTGTCGGGTTCCGAGACGTGGGCCCCACGGGCGATGTTTGAGCTAAATTTTGGATTTTTATGAAAAATTATTATTTTCTTATGGAATTAATTCCAATAAATTTTATTGACTGAAATAAATTATTTGTGACTAGATTCGAGGTATTCGGAGGCCGATTTGCGAGGAAAAGGCGTAGTAGAGTAAAGAGTTTCACGTTTTGAGGTAAGTAATAGTTTTAAATCTGGTCCTGAGGGTATGAAACCCCGAATTTTGGTATCATGTAATTATTTTGTAGGTGACGCACATGCTAGGTGATGGGCGTGTGGGCGTGCACCGAGGGGATTGTGACTTGGTCCTCCCCGGGAAACTGAAAAGTTGAATAATTTGTTGTTAGCTATATGCTCTCTATGTGTTGATAAAATTTGAATGTAAATCATGTTAGAAATCATGCTTAGGCTATGTGATAGTACTGTTGGGACTCACAGAGGTCGCATACTTGTTGAATTGCCTGCTAAATGCTATATGTACTCAGTCTTAATTTTTACTTGCACATTTTATCTCAGTCACTGTTATTATTATTGATACATCATATCATTGTTGTTTGGGCTGATTTCATGATTAATGAGAGCCCGAGAGACTGGAGAGATTTATGAGTGAGAGAGGCCGAGGGCCTGATTATAAGATATTAATATCATAGCACGTGAGTTGTCCATGCAGCACGTGAGTTTTCCGTGCAGCACGTGAGTTGGCCGTGTAGATCCTTATATTATACTATAGCACGTGAGTTGGCCGTGCGAATCCTTATATTATACTATAGCACGTGAGTTAGCCGTGCAGCACGTGAGTTGGCCGTGCGAATCCAGATATTTATATTATGGCACGTGAGTTGTCCGTGCAGATTATAGCACTTGGGCTGTAGGAGCCCTTCCGGAGTCTGTACACCCCAAGTGAGTGCGGGTACCCATTGAGAGTGAGTAATGAGGGCTGGGATCCCAGTGAGTGATTGTTGTCCTAATAGGTTGTACTTGATTTCCATTTGCTGTTGCACTTAGTTGCTATCTGTCATTGTTGTGAAATCTCTGAAAGATTTTGATATACGGATTACATGAACAGAAACTGTATAAAACTTGATTTGACATTAAACTGCCAGATTTTATAGCATGTCTATTCTTTGCTGGCATTACTGTAAATGCACCATAACTATGTAGCTCGTTACTATCTTCAGTTCCTTATTTATTATTGTTACTTGCTGAGTTGGTTGTACTCATACTACACCTTGTACTTCCTGTGCAGATCCAGGTATTCCCGGACATAACGGGTGTTGATCCTTTTGCGCGGTTGATTTTCAGGAGATTTTGAGGTAGCTGCCGTGTTTTGCAGACCTTGTCTCTCCTTCTCTATCTCTTCGTTTACTGTATTTGGTCTCAGACTATTATAGACTATATTTTCCAGACTTGTATTCATATTAGATGCTCATATACTCAGTGACACCAGGTTTTGGGGAGTGTTTGTATTATATTTAAATATTATATTTTCAACTTTAAAGAGAAGTTTTGGTTTATTGAGATTATCGGCTTGCCTAGTATCGAGATAGGCTCCATCACGACAGGTTGGGATTTTGGGTCGTGACACTTGCGCAGAAGCTGACTCCACTTCGCAGAAGCGAGTCTGCAGATGCGGAAATTTTGTCCGCATATGCGAAAAAGATTGGGCAGAGCCCTTAAATTCGGAAGTCGCCATTTTTACTCATTTTTGGTAATTTTGAGCTCGGTAAGGCAAATATTTGGGCGATTTTCACGGGAAAAAATTAGAGTAAGTCATGAGCAGGTTTAGTAGAGTCTTGCAGATCGGTACAGAGACGTCTGTACTTATCTTCGATAGGCTGCAGAACCCTTAGGAAAATTTCACTTTTTTGTATTCTGGCGTGCGAATTTGTTGATTCTGGAAACTAAATTTCTGCTATTTTATTCTCTCACGTACTACTGGATCGAACGGTCAGCCACCAGTTCTACCAGTTAGGGCTGCGAGAGGCCGGGGCCGTGGTAGAGGCTGGGGCCGAGGTAGAGGTTGAGGTGTAGCTCGTACCATAGTTGGAATAGCACCTGTAGTACCACCAATTGTTCCAGCTCAGGAGCAGATTTCAAATATAGTTGAGCCAACAGGATCAGCTCAGGCACCAGCTGTGCCCATTGAGATTGCAGGCATTCAGGACACTTTGGCCAGATATTGGCAGCCTGCACTGGTCTTGCTCAGGTGGTTTTGGCTCAGGCCGCACCTGCCACTTCTCAGGCCGGGGGAGGTACTCATACCCCGATTGCCCGTACTCCAAACCAGGTAGTACAGGGACTACAGATACCGGGGGAACTACCAGCTCAACCGGTTGTAGCTGCTCAGGCCCCGGTAGTTCCTGTTATGGCAGATGATGAGCAGAGGAGACTTTAGAGATTTTAGAGGCTTCGACCTCCACCATTTAGCGGTACTGAGTCAGAGGATGTTCAAAAATTTCTGGATAGGTGTCAACGGATGCTTCGGACAACGGGTATTCTGGAAACTAGTGGGGTCTCATTCACTACTTTTTAGTTTTCTAGGTCTACGCTCAGATGGTGGGAGACTTACGAGAGACGTAGGCCTGTTGGCGCAACACTCCTTACTTGGCATCAGTTCTCTGTGGTCTTCTTGGAGAAGTTCGTACCTGAGTCCCGCAGAGAAGAGCTACGTAGACAGTTTGAGCAGCTTCGCCAGGGTGATATGTCTGTGACGCGGTACGAGATGAGATTTTCTGAGTTGGCTCGTCACGTAGTCTGGTTGGTTCCCACTGATAGGTAGAGGATTAGGAGGTTCATTGATGGCCTCACATATCAGCTGCGGTTACTTATGAGTAGGGAGAGAGTATCTGGTGCTACTTTTGATGAGGTGGTGGACATTGCTTGGCAGATAGAGATGGTTCGTAACCAGGAACGTGGAGAGAGAGAGAGAGGCTAAGAGGCCTCATAGTCCGGGTGATTATAGCGGTGTTCCTTCAGGTGGTTAGTTACACTGTGGTAGGGGTCATTCTTACAGACATGCTCAGACGGGTCATCCAGCTCATCGTGGTGCATCAGCTAGCCACGGTTCTTACAGTGCTAACTCATGCCAGTCTTCATTCAGTGCACTACCAGCGCAGTGTTCTCATCATGCCTCGTACGCACAGGCTACTACAGGTTATTCCTCGGGTTATCAGGAGCAGCAGTTCTATCAGAGAAGGGGTTGTTTCGAGTGCGTAGAATTTGGTCACTTCAAGAGTGAGTGTCCTAGGCTGTTGAGTGGGTCTTCACAGCAAAGTTCTCAACTAACGGCACCAGCACCATCAGTTACACCACCTGCCCAGCCAGCTCGGGGTGGGGGTCAGGCAGCTAGGGATCTCCCAAGAGGGGGAGGCCGATCAGGTGGCGGGCAGTCTCAATTCTATGCTTTTCCTGCCAGGCCAGATGCTGTTGCCTTAGATGCAGTGATCACAGGTATTGTTTCAGTGTGCCACAGGGAGGCTTCTATATTATTTGACCCTGGTTCCACTTATTCATATGTATCAGCATATTTTGCTCATTATCTGGATATGCCATGTGAGTCCTTAGTTTCACCTGTTTGTGTATCTATACCGGTGGGCAATATTATTAGTATGGATCATGTGTATCGGTCGTGTGTGGTAACTATTGGGGAACTGGAGACTAGGGTTGATCTCTTATTACTCGCTATGGTTGATTTCGATGTAATCCTGGGTATGGATTGGTTGTCTCCATGTCATGCTATTCTGGACTGTCACGCAAAAATCGTGACATTGACGATGCCGGGGTTGCCAAAGGTTGAATGGAGGGGTTCTCTCGATCTTGTTCCTAGCAGGGTAATTTCTTATTTGAAGGCCCAACGTATGGTTGGAAAGGGATGCTTGTCATATTTGGACTTTGCGAGAGATGTTGATGCATATGCTCCTATTATTGATTCAGTACCGGTCGTGCGAGACTTTTCGGATGTATTTCCTGCAGACCTACCGGGTATCCCACCCAACAGGGATATTGATTTTGGTATTGACTTGGTGCAGGGTACTCAACCCATTTCTATTCCTCCGTATCNTTGTTCCTAGCAGGGTAATTTCTTATTTGAAGGCCCAACGTATGGTTGGAAAGGGATGCTTGTCATATTTGGACTTTGCGAGAGATGTTGATGCATNAACTCCTTGAAAAGGGGTTTATTAGGCCTAGTGTGTCACCTTGGGGTGCACCGATTCTGTTTGTAAAAAAGAAAGATGGTACTATGCGGATGTGCATTAATTATAGGCAGTTGAACAAAGATACAATCAAGAATAAATATCCATTGCCGCGTATTGATGATTTATTTGACCAGCTTCAGGGGGTGAGGGTGTTCTCGAAAATTGATTTGAGGTCTTGGTATCACCAATTAAAAATTTGGGATTCGGATATTCTAAAGACGGCATTCAGGACTCGTTATGGCCACTATGAATTTCTTGTGATGTCTTTTGGGCTAACCAATGCCCCAGCAATATTTATGCATTTTATTAATAGTGTATTTCAGCCATATCTTGATTTATTTGTCGTGGTATTCATTGATGATATTCTAGTGCACTCACGTAGCCAGGAGGAGCATGCACAACACTTGGGTATTGTATTACAGAGGCTGAGAGAGGAGAAACTTTATGCCAAATTCTCTAAGTGTGAGTTCTGGCTTAGTTAAATGGCATTCTTGGGACATATAGTGTCCAGTGAAGGAATTAAGGTAGATCCGAAGAAGATAGAGGCAGCTCAGAATTGGCCCAGACCATCCTCAGTTACTGAGATTTGGAGTTTTCTCGGCTTGGCCAGTTATTATCGTCGTTTTATGAAGGGTTTCTCGTCTATTGCATCGCCTATGACTAAATTGACCCAGAAAGGTGCTCCGTTCAGGTGGTCGGATGAATGTGAAGAGAGCTTTCAGAAGCTCAAGACAGCTTTGACTACAGGTCCAGTATTGGTGTTGCCTACAAGTTCAGAGTCTTATACTGTGTATTATGACGCATCGCGGATTGGTCTCGGTGCAGTACTTATGCAAGACGGTAGGGTGATTGCCTATGTGTCCAGATAGTTAAAGGTACATGAGAAGAATTATCCGGTCCACGATCTTTAGTTAGGTGCTATTGTTCATGCCTTGAAAATTTGGCGGCATTACTTGTACGGTGTCCAGTGTGAGGTATATACTGATCATCGGAGTTTACAACATTTGTTTAAACAAAAGGATCGTAACTTGCAGCAGCGAAGGTGGTTGGAGTTGCTTAAAGATTATGATATCACCATTCTCTATCATCCCAGAAAGGCCAATGTGGTGGCCGATGCTTTGAGTCGTAAGGCAGAGAGTTTGGGCAGCTTAGCATACTAACCGGTAGAAGAGAGGCCTTTAGCCTTCGAGGTTCAGGCCTTGGATAATCAGTTTGTTAGATTTGATGTTTCCGAGCCGAATCGAGTTTTGGCCTATGTGGTTTCTCAGTCTTCTTTATATGATCGCATCAGAGAATGCCAGTATGATGATCCACATCTGCTTGTCCTTAAGAACACGGTTCAGCATGGTGATGCCAAGCAAGTCACTATTGGAGATGACGGTGTATTACAGATGCAGGGCAGGCTATGTGTACCTAATGTAGATGGTTTGCATGAGCAGGTTCTCCAGGAAGCTCACAGATTGTTGTACTCTATTCATCCAGGCGCCGCGAAGATGTATAAGGATTTGAGACAGCACTATTGGTGGATGCGGATGAGGAAAGATATAGTTGGGTTTGTATCTCGATGTTTAAATTGTCAACAGGTAAAGTACGAGCACCAGAGACTGGGCGGATTGCTATAGAGACTTGAAATTCCGGAGTGGAAGTGGGAGCCTATTACCATGGACTTTGTAGTTGGACTCCCACGGACTTTGAGAAAGTTTGATTCTGTTTGGGTGATAGTAGATCGGTTGACCAAATCTGTGCATTTTATTCCAATCAGTACTAATTATTCTTCAGAGCGGTTGGCTAGGATTTATATTCACGAGATTATTTGCCTACATGGTGTGCCGGTGTCCATTATTTCAGATCGGGGTACGTAGTTTACCTCACAGTTTTGGAGGGCAGTGTAGCGAGAATTGGGTACACAGGTTCAGTTGAGTATAACATTTTACCCTCAGACGGACGGACAGTCCGAGCGCACTATTCAGATATTGGAGGATATGCTACGCGCTTGTGTCATTGATTTTGGGGGTTCTTGGGATCCATTTCTGCCACTCGCAGAATTTGCTTACAATAATAACTACCAGTCAAGCATTCAGATGGCTCTGTATGAAGCTTTATATGGGAGACGGGGTCGGTCTCCAGTGGGTTAGTTTGAGCCTGGTGAGGTTAGACTATTGGGTACTGACTTGGTTCAGGATGCTTTAGAGAAGGTCAAAGTAATTCAGGAATGGCTTCGCACAGCACAGTCTAGACAAAAGAGTTATGCCGACAGGAAGGTTCGTGATGTTGTTCACATGGTTGGGGAGAAGGTTCTGCTCAAGATTTCACCCATGAAGGGTGTGTTGAGGTTCGGGGAAAAGGGCAAGTTGAGCCCTCGGTATATTGGGCCTTTTGAGATACTTAAGAAAATTGGGGAGGTGGCTTATGAACTTGCTTTGCCACCTAGTCTATCAGGTGTTCATCCAGTGTTCCATGTATCCATGCTCCAAAAGTATGTCGGGGATCTGTCTCATATTTTGGATTTCAGTACAGTACAACTGGACGGTAATTTGACTTATGATGTGGAGCCGGTGGCTATTTTAGACCGGCAGGTTCGAAAGTTGAGGTTAAAGAACATAGCATCAGTGAAGGTGCAGCAGAGAGGCCAGTCAGTCGGAGAAGCTACTTGGGAGATGGAGTAGGAGATGTGGAATAAATATCCACACTTATTTAAGACTTCGGGTATTATTCTAAACCCGTTCGAGGATGAACGTTTGTTTAAGAGGGGGAGAATGTAACGACCCGGCTGGTCGTTTTGAATATTATAACCCCATTTTTCCATTTACTGCTCAATTTATGCCTTACTATTGATTTATGACTTATCAGGATAGTTGGTTCGGGTCCGAAAGGAATTCGGAGTGAAATGAGACACTTAGTCTCATAATTAAAACAAATTAAATTAATAAAATGGACCGGATATGGACCTATGTGTAAACCACCTTGGATTCGAATTCTGATAATTCCAATAGCTCCGTATAGTGATTTCGGACTTAGGTGCGTGTACGGAAGAATTTTTGGAGGTCCTTAGAGGAATTAGACTTGAAATACCGAAAGTTGAATTTTTGGAAAGTTTGGCCAAGGGGTTGACTTTTTGATATCGGGGTCGAAATCCGATTCTGAAAATTTTAATAGGTATGTTATGTCATTTATGACTTGTGTGCAAAATTTGAGGTCAATCGAGGTTTTGGCGTTATTTGTAAAAATTAGAAATTTCAAAGTTCAATAGGCTTGAATTGGGGCGTAATTCATGGTTTTAGCGTTGTTTTAGGTGATTTGAGGATTCGACTAAGTTCGTATTATGTTTTAGGACTTATTGGTATATTTGATTGAGGTCACGAGGGCCTCGGGTGAGTTTCGTATGGTTAACGGTTAAAAAATTGAACTACAACAGCTGCTGCAATTTTCTTATGTTGGAAATTTCTTCTGCCAGATTCGAGCCCAGAAATCTCTAAGACTCGAGCCTAGAAATCGAGCCCAGATGAGAGCCTAGATCAAGCCCAAGGCCGAGGGCCATGATCGAGCCCAGGGTCAAAGGCCACGATTGAAGCCATGATCGAGCCCATGTTCGAGGGCCACGATCGAAGCCATGATCGAGCCCAGGGTCGAGGGTCGCGGTCGAAGGCAGGGTCGAAGACATGATCGAAGGCCAAGGTCGAGGGCCATGATCTAGGATCAGGATCGAAGCCACGATCGAGGCCTAGGATCGAGGGCCAGGATCGAGGCCTAGGATCGATGACCTCGATCGAAGGCCAAGATCGAGGCAGAACCGAGGTTGTCTGGGCAAAATTATAAAAATAGGGACTTCGTCCCATTCGCCATTTTTGACAAATTGGAGCTTGAGGAGAGGCGATTTTGATATATTTTCAAGGAAAACTTGAGGTAAGTCCCTTGTGATCATTTCTACTCCATAATATTGAATTATCATCGAATAATCCGGCAAGATTACATGATTTTGAGGTGTAAATCGGAGATTGGAACTTAGAAATTTGAAAATACAATTTGTAGATTTTAGGGTCGAGTTGAGGTCGGATTTTGGTAAAATTGGTATGAGTAGACTCGTGGTTGAATGGGATTTCGGATTTTATAACTTTTGTCGGGTTCCGAGACGTGGACCCCACGGGCGATGTTTGAGCTAAATTTCGGAATTTTATGAACAAATAGTATTTTCTTATGGAATGAATTCCAATAAATTTTATTGACTGAAACGAATTATTTGTGACTAGATTGGAGGCATTCGGAGGCCGATTTCCGAGGCAAAGGCATAGTAGAGTAAAGAGTTTCACGTTTTGAGGTAAGTAACAATTTTAAATCAGGCCCTGAGGGTATGAAACCTCAGATTTTAGTATCATGTGATTATTTTGGAGGTGACACTGTCACGACCCCAAATTCCCCCCGTAGGAGGTCGTGATGGCACCTAGTCTCTAAGACTAGGTAAGCCTATCAATGCGAAATAATAATAAATATCTGAAGTAAATAAACTACAATTCAAACAATTTCAACTCCCAAAACCCGATAGAAATAAATCATAAGCTTCTAAGAATTTATTCTCAATATCTCTATATATCAAGGTCTAAATAAAATATAAGGAAGAAACATAAAAGGATAGAAGGGGACTCCGAAGTCTGCGGACGCTAGCAGATATACCTCGAAGTCTCCGTGCGCAGGTAACTCACTGACGTCTAGGCTGGTAAAATGTATTTGGATCTGCACAAAAAGATGTGCAGAAGTGTAGTATGAGTACACCACAGCGGTACTCAGTAAGTGCCAAACCTAACCTCGGTAGAGTAGTGACGAGGTCAGGTGAGGCCCTACTGGAATATAATAATGGCATGGTAAAATGTTTATCAATGTAGTAAAATAAAATGACATTGGAAATGAATCAAATAGTATGTCACATTTAATGACACCAAATAATTGCAAATAATATCTCGTGGAATCAAAACAGAATTTCCTTCAACTTTATGAAAATCACAACAATTAATCGAAAGCAACTATGGCCATAAATCAATATCAACAAGGGCACTACCGAGGTACCGCCTCGTAGTCCCAAATTATAAATAATTTCACAATATCTCATTTCCTTATACCACCGCGGGAGCCTTCTCAATTCATTTAAAGAAAGCATTTTTTTCCCCGAAATAGATCCCGCGTTTTAGCCACCCTTATTACACCGCATGACTTCTAGTAGTCACCCCTACTAGCCACGTGTATCAAGCCACCCTTATCTCACCGCATGCGTTTCAACACCCAGATCTTATACCACCGCATGCGTATCAATATCATAATATATCATAATTTGCACCTCAAGTGCCTAATATTTCAATTTTCCATACAAAATCATCAACAATATTTTTCAATAATAAAGAGCTCATGGCTCATGCCAGAATAATCCAAAAAATAAAATCTTACGAAAATATTCAAGAATAAATAATTCAGAAAAATAATATTTCAAATTTTTAATATGTTGTTTCAATATCAAATTTAAAAATGTCAAATACTTCATATTAATAATATTTAATTTAAAGAAAATCAACCTTCAAATAATGCACAGTATAAAAGAAACCAAGTTTTAATTAAACAGGTAAAACAATTAGCAGGAAAAAGGTAAACAAATCTAAAATATATATCACAGATCAATGATGAAGAATATAATAAGATAAAATAATTTAATAACTGCACAACAATGATCTATACAATTTAAAAATATAATCTTTAACATTTAGCCCGTGTACACACTTGTCACCTCGTGTACACGACTTTTAACACATTTCAATAATCACATTAATATCAATTCTAGGGAAAATTTCCCCCGCACAAGGTTAGATAAGACCTTACCTTGACTAGCTCCAATTTAATAAAGTATTATACTTTTTCCTCGATTTTCCGACTCTGATCGACTCGTATCTAGTCATAATTAATTCGATACATTCAACAAAAATTATAGAATTAATTCTATACGAAAATACTACATTTCTTTTCAATAAAAATCCGAAATTAACTTAAAAATGGCCCGTGGGGCCCATGTCTCGAAATCTGATGAAAGTTACGAAATATGAACGCCCATTCAACCACGAGTCTAACCATACCAAAATGACTAAATTCCAATAATGATTCGACCCTCAAATCCACAAATCTATCCAAGAGGGTTTTCAAAGTTTTCCAACTTAAATCACTAATTAAATGTTAAAAACAGTGTTGGATTCGGGTAATCTAACCAAAATTGAGTTAAGAACACTTACCCCAATGTTTTTCCTTGAAGATATATCAAAAGTCGCCTCTGCTCAAGCTCCAAGTTGTTAAAAATGGCGAATGGGACGAAACCCCCCTGTTTTTATAACTTACGGATCTGTCCAGGCTGACCTCGATCGTGGAGTCCGATCCTGGACCTCGATCATGAGAGTCCGATCCTGGACCTCGATCATGGGAGTTTGATCATCGGGAGTCCGATCATGGGGAGTCCGATCCTGGGACTCGATCACAGCCGTCGATCCTGGCTATCGATCATGGCTTCGATCCTTATGGCCTTCGATCACTGGCCTTGGTCATAACCCTCGATCCTGGGCCTTCGATCAGTGGCCTTCCATCATGGATCTCGAGCCTGCCTCCGATCCTCGGCTCAATTTCTGGGGCTCGATTGCACAACAGAAGAGAATTTGCAGCAGCTTTTGCAGCAGCTGTTTAAGTCCCATTTTTGATCCGTTAACCATCCGAAATTCACCCGGAGCCCTCGAGACCTCAACCCAATACACCAACAAGTCCTAAAACATCATACAAACTTATTGGAAACCTCAAATCACATCAAACAATGCTAAAATCATGAATCACACATAGATTCAAGCCTAATAAACTTTGAAACTTTCAATTTCTACAAACAACACCGGAACCTATCAAATCAAGTCCGATTGACCTTAAATTTTGCACGCAAGTCATAAATGACATAACGGAGCTATGAAAATTTTCAGAATCGAATTTCGACCCCGATATCAGAAAGTCAATCCCTCGGTCAAACTTCCCAAAAATTCAACTTTCGACATTTCAAGCCTAATTCCACTACGGACTTCCAAATAAAATTCCGATTACGCTCCTAAGTCCAAAATCACCATACGGAGCTGTTGGAATCATCAAAATTCTATTCCAGGGTCATTTGCACATAATTCGACATCCAGTCACTATTTGAACTTAAACTTTAAAGTTTTCATCAAAATTCCATATCTCGGGCTAGAGACCTCGGAATTTGATTCCGGGCATACGCTCAAGTCCCAATTCACGATACGGACCTACCGGAACTGTCAAAACACTGATCCGAGTCCGTTTGCTCAAAATGTTAACCAAAGTCATCTCAGTTGTGTTTTAAGCATCTAATTCACATTTTAATCCATTTCACCTGAAAACCTTCCAGAAAATTTTTTACGGATTACACACGCAAGTCGAGTAATGGTAAATAGTGCTTAGATCACATAATTAATCATTAAATTTAAAGATGACATTTTTGGGTCATCACATTCTCTACCTCTAAAACAAATGTTCGTCCTCGAACGGAGTTAGAAAAAGTACCTGAGCTGGTGAATAAGTGTGGATAATAGCTGCGTATATCATGATCGGCTTCCCAAGTTGCCTCCTCGACCGGATGACCCCTCCACTGAACCTTCACGGAAGCAATGTTCTTTGACCTCATCTTTCAAACCTACCTATCTAAAATAGCCACTGGTTCCTCAACATAAGATAGATCCTTGTCCAACTAAACCGAACTGAAGTCTAACACATGAGAC
>AWOL01S0027589.1:0-11115 GCA_000715115.1 Nicotiana otophora | reverse complement strand
GAACGGTCAGGAAAAGTAATTGCTTACATTTAAAGGCAACTGAGAAGGCACGAAATAAAATCTATGGTGCTAGAAAGTTAAAGGAAGGTTGCGAGTAGTATAAATAGATAGGTGTAAGTCACAAGTTAAAGTATCATAGAGTGACAAGGTTTTAGGTGGATAGGAGTAAGGATATGAAAAGGTGAGTGAGAAGGTGATGTGAATATGTAAGTCCTCGGGATTAAACCCATCAAAACAATAGAGCTGATGGTTTCTGTAAGTAACAGAAAGCTTGGTACAGCCTGAATAAACTCAGAGAAGTCTAAGACTAGGAGCAATTAAAAGAGATGAGATGTTGCCCTAGTAGTAGAATAAGGGTGTAATGGTGATGATAAAAGGATGACGATTAGGCCTTTGATTGAGTAATGATTTTAAAAAAAAGGATTTCATGAATTGCACGGGATTAGAATACCCACATAAGATGAATAACGTTGGGATGATTTGAAATACGGTTATTGAAGAATAGTATCGTCCCTAGGTAGATCAAGCAAATCATTTCAAATTCCCCCCGATGCAACGTGAGCCCTAGTGAAAATGTATTACCTAAGAGGTTTCAAGTGATCAATGGTAGATTATGGATAAATATTAAGGTGAATCAACAATGGATGGATAAAAGTTACAAAATATGAGATGAGATTAGGCCGTCATTCATAAGATGAACAGTAATGAGGATGAACTAAAGGATTTAGATTTATACATATAAGATAAGTAGCGAGAGAGTAACATGGAGTTGGGTAGCAGACCTCGGTAATAATAAATCGAAGTAAGAGCTATGGTATAGTGTGACCTACCTAGCTATAGTAAACCCATAAGCATAGATAACCGACACTATAAAACAAGTTATATCTATAGTCGTAAGACTGACAAAGTACCGAGCGAAGAACTTCAGTGTACCTATAGATGCCCAGAGGGACAGCTTGTCATAGTTCAATATATATTCATACGGTAAGGCCTGGATATTGGCTAAAAGCCTGAGAAAAAGGGAGAGAAGATTCGCATAGTCACTTCCATGGTTAGAATCGTATAGGTCGCGTGATAGAATGTACCAACAATTACGAGATTGGAAGAATTCGGACAACAAGTCCGTGTGTGACAAAGAGGCCTAAAGGGGGGAATGACCTGGCATTGGGATTTATTCACAAAAGAATTGCCTAGATGGAAAGGACAGTATTAAAATATTAGTAAGAGCTATGGGTTATGAGACTGGTAAGTGCATCAGTCAACATTCGAGGACGAATATTCCAAAAGGGGAATGATGTTGCATTCCATATCTTCGTACGTGAGAGTATTTGTAAGTCAATTGATGTAAGATCAGAAATGAGATCATCTTTGAGAGTACATAAATTAGGTTAATCATGTTACGTTGGAGGTTACAAATATTTAAGATCATGATTAGCAAGTACCAAGAGGGTCGGAAAGATTAGAAGCTAAACCAATTGAAAAAAATAAGTTTCGTCAAAAGTCGACAAGTTTGGAATGTTATAACATGTAATTTGGGATAAGACTAGGGTTCTTAACATGATAAGGAGGTTATGTTATGATTTATTTTATTCGTGTGATAGTCGTGTATTACGTTTTAAAGTCAAGCGAGTTGTGGAACAAAAGTTGACAAAGGCCATCAGAAGTTACATTCATAAATGTGCTAAATATTAAGTCAAATGTAGCGGAGCTTTTCTCACAATATACTTGGGATTACTGTATTATCTACATATAAAATTGAATATCTACAAGTTTAGTTTCTAAATCATTAAACCGTTTATCTATACGATATCAAAGTAGAAAGATATTTGTAGTTTCGCGAGACTGCGCATACTGTATAGGTGACAAGTAGGTGTGTCACTGAAGCGGTTTGAGCGATACATTTCGTGTGTTATATGAGGTTGTTTTGGGACATATTATATAAGAAAATTGACGGTCTTGGAATTTATTTTCCAGAACACTTAACCGTTAATTCATACGACATCCAGATAAAAAAAGCGTTGGAAGATGGGCCAGTGCTAGGGTGCCAAGCTAGCACCTATTTGACATTTTCAAAGTTGATATACATAGGTCTTAGGCCATCTTTATCTTCATTTCTCCATATAACACGACCATAGAACATCCATAAACATATCCATAAGCTCTCTTCTATGGATTTAAAGAAGATTAAAATCTCTGGTAGGAAATCAAGAAGCGATAATATTAGAACGATCTCTACGACGTAAGTATCGCTATATCACCTCTCTTTTTCTTTGCAGTTTGAGTTTTGGAAGGTAATTAATAGTTAATAAAATGTCTAATTTCTGTATTTAAGATTTAAATATCAAGGAAGGTTTATACATTCGTTTCCTAATAGTTAGAACTCACGGGACGGTGATCGAAAACCGCGAGTTCGATTTATTTTACCTTTAGTGGACTGTTTTGTAGTCCACTCATGTTGGCCTATTGTGTTGATAATTTATGGAGTTTGGAAGGATAAAGGGCGCGAAGAAGCGCCACATGTGGTGGTGTAGTAGGTTGGTCGCTCGTCGTTGCAATTTTATCCTAATTGATAACTTGTTGATTGGGTGTGTTATGGTATATTTGGGGTTTTTGTTGTATTGAAGGTCCCAAATTGTAGTTGGGTTGTTTTTGAGTTGCTGATTGTCAGGGGAAATGCTGCCCGATTTATTTTTGAATCGAGTTATCGTTTGAGATATGTGATATACTAGTGCCATCTAAGTTGTACATGTATTTTATTATTATAGGGTTGGCGCGCTAGTTATCGTAAGCTTGTTGTTGAGTTGCATTGACGACTTGAGGTATGTAAGGTTATCTCTTCTTTCCTTTTGACATTATCCATATGATACAAACTAAACGAGCAAACGCGCAACTTTCATAAATGACTTGTTCAAATAAGTACTAGGGGTGCCAATGTTCTTGATTCCCCATGTGTCTTATTATTATATAGTTTATTCATGGATCTCAGAAAATACGTAACTTGATAAAGTTTATCCCAAGGCATAATGATCTTATGACATTCTGAAAGCTCTTATTGACTAACTTTATTATGCATTGCATTCATTTATACATGTACGTTTACCCAAGACTAGATGATGTTATATACGCGTATATTATATGTATATGGGGTATGGGGAAAGGTTATGGCATTGTATACGCACCACCACCTGATCAGCTGGTATACGTTGATGATTTCACCCATAGAGGCCGAGATGATATGATGGGATGCCCTCAGAGGCTTGATGATGTTATGTACGCATATACCTATGCATGATATTACATTGATGCGCATATGCATGACATTATAAATGTCATGATTCACAGAGCTATTCAAACTTACAGGCTGAGTTTTTACTTTATGTTTCTTTCATGTCTTTTATATACAGCTTTCATGCCTTACATACGCGCTACTTTATTTGTACTAATGTTGTTTTACCTAGAGACGCTGTGTTTCATACCGGCAGGTCCCGATAGTGAGTTGACAGTCGTCCTAGTAGGCTATCAGCTCAGTGAAAGGTGTGGGTGCACTCCACTTGCCCTAGATTTACATATTTGGTCAGTATGATTTGGACATGTATTGATTGGTATGGCGGGACCCTTCCCCAACCTTTATGACGCTTATGTACTCTTGGAGGCTTGTAGACAGATGTCATGTGTATTGATACTTGAATGGCCTTGTGGTCCTATGTATTAAGTGTACAAATGGCCATGTCGGCCTTATAGGCCTGTATGTCATATGTATAAGTTTCTATATCATGTTGGGTCTTCCTATGTCTAGTATTCCCTTATGTTTTATTCTAGTTATCTCATGACGGCCCTTCTAGCCCATTTACCCATGATGGTGTGATAATAAAGATATGTTATATTGGTACTCGGTTGAGTAAGGCACCGGGTGCCCGTCGTGGCCCTCTAATTTGGGTCGTGACATTGTTTTTACCCATATTTGATTATATTACATGATTCCATCTTTGTTTTGGCATTTACTTGATGGATTTAAAAGAGAAATTGGATGTTTTTCTCAAAACATTTCTAAAGTGAATATTTGGGATTTGAACATCGATTTAGAGTCGGATTTTAGTAAAATTAGTATAGCTGGACTCGTATTCAAATGGGTTGCCGGAATTTGTGAGTTTTGTCGGGTTCCAAGATGCAGACCCAGGTTGACAATTTTGTTGACTTTGGGTATTTGATTAGATATTCGACCTTTATTGTTTGGGTTTATTTCCTATGACATTATTTGATGTTTTTGAGTTGCTTTTGGATAGGTTTGAGTTGTTCGGAGGTAGATTTTTTCGGGATGGTGCTTCAAGAATATTGATTTGCCTCACTTGAGGTAAATATCTTATCTAAACTTGGTTCAGACACTAGTCGCTTGAGTTATTTGTGATATCTACGTGCTACGGGTGGCGCACATGTGCGGGGTTGAGCCCATATGCATGCATTGGGGTATTTATTCATGCTAGGGGTAGTGCTCAGGTTATGATATATCTTGAATTTATTGCTAAGCATTATGCTTTGATGTTTCATATACTTGTACCCCGTTATGAGCCATTGGAGCCATGTGCGAGGTTACATAGAGGTTAATCTCCCGATTGGTCCAGGTAATTGCTACTTTCTTGATGTAATTGTATGATTTGAGCTATGATAGTACACTTTGCACATGCATACGCCTTAGCATGCCACTTATAATAGTCCCAGAGTATCAAATTTGATGCACATTGATCATGTACATGTATTCTTCTATATCTGTTTTTCGTGTGATATGATTTGACTAGTAGGCCGTGACTATGTCAGGAAAATTGTGATATTGAGCATGTGACCACGTCATACGGATTGTGATATTGAGCATGTGACCACAATAGGCGGATTGTGATAGTGGCACGTGAGTTTTCCGTGCAATACGTGAGTTGTCTGTTCGGTTAATATTCTTAACACGTGAGTAGTTCATGCGGATTCGAATATTGTTGTTATTGGCATGTGATTTGTCCGTGTGGTTGATATTATTAGAACGTGAGTTGTCCATGCAGCGTATGGATAAGGATCCTCCATCCCTAGAGTTACACTCTCATGTTCCATCTTGATGGTGTACATATGGATTGTCAAAAACCGAGAGGTTTCTATTGGATGTGTGCTTTGGGAAGGCTGATCGGTGATTTGGTTCGATTATTGAGATTCATATGTGGGCCTTAGAGCCGTGTTGTGATTACTATTTATATCGAATTGGGCACTTCAACAGATTTATTTTAGTTTATTGCATTTCTTATTTACTTATAATTTTCTTGGCTGGTTTCCTGATTTATTTGCATATCATTATTATATATGTTTTATTACTGACTGAGTAGAGTACATTAAGAAAATTGAGTGCACAAGGTGGTTTAATCCATGATTTCAAGATTTGATCATATTACTATTATGGACTTGTTGCAATTATGAACTACACGTCTGATTAGCGAGTATCATTTATAAATCTTATTTATGTTTCCTCATCGAGGTTAGTTATGATACTTGCTGAGTACATGGAGTTGGTAGTACTCATATTACACCTCTACACCTTACATGTAGATGTTGGAGATGAGATGTTGTGGATGACAGGATCTGGCAAAAGGTGTACTTGCTTTTCTAGATATAGCTACCACTTGTCCTTGGTAGTTTTAGATTTGTAATATATTCATGTATATTTCAAACAGATGTTATATTTATTTTCATACCAGCTTTAAAAATCCAGTCTTAGATACACACGACTTGTACTATCACTCCTTGGATTATTGTATTGGAATTCAGTTATTTCATTTATTGATTTCTTATTATTTTCATTAGAACTATGTTGACTATTGTTTGGCTTACCTAGTGGGTTGGGTTAGGCACCATCACGACTCGGTGGATTTAGGTCGTGATATGTTGGTATCAGAGCTCTATGTTCATATGTTCTACGAGTCATGAGCAAGTATCTAGTAGAGTCTTGTGAATTGATATGATGACGTCCATACCTATATTTGAGAGACTATAGGGAATCTAGGAAACTTCTCATCTTTCTTTCCTTATCGTGCGTCATTGATTCAGTTTGAAGTGTATCTCTTTGAATTCCTTCCATCCACTCATATGTGCGTTGATGACTTGTGATTTTATGAATGAGGTGCGAGATGTGTTCTTTGTGTTGAATTGATTGGGCCAGTCGGTAGTTTCATATTGTGTGAGCATATGCTTTTGGACTTTTATGTCTGGTAGTGTCCCTAGGAGTGGGATTGATGGATCAGAGAGTGGTTGAATAGCAATATGATGAGTATTCTGTGATAGTGGGGTTTGATTAGATGGTTGGGATGTGATAAGAAGAATGTTTCTTGGGATGTGAAAAGACTATGGATGCTTGATTTCTATCTTGATGTGTGGTACAGTCTCGAGATATGGGCATGTTGAGGGGTCTTTCATGTTTTTCATTTGTTGAATGAAGTTGATTGTTATGTCTTGTTGATGAGTTCAGATTTAGGAGGATTTAATAGATGTATAGTGGTTGTGGCCATGAAAGGGCATAGAGAGATGTCAGTTTGAGGCAAATCAGGTGGATTATCTTCTGTGGGATGTTCTGAGTTGTGTGATCCTTATGATGTTATGAGGAGATGTTCCTTCTTATTAGTAGATTATGTGCTGTAATTTGAGTTTGTATCACTTGGGGAAGATCGCACGGCTATCGCGATGATGGATATGCGCTTAACAGATGATTTGAGCTATTTTTATTGTTAGAGCTACATGATTGTATGAAGGACTTAGTTGAATTACAGTGAGATATTATGGCAGTTACGGAGTAAGGGCATTGTGGGTTATCGATTGATAAGTTATGTGGCTTCGAGCCAAGTGGGGGATTCTGTTGTCGATGATGAGATTGCATGGTCATGTGTTATGGCTTGAAGAGGTTGATTTCAAGGATGACCTGAATGACGAAATTGCTAGATGCATGATGTGCTATACTTTGTGGGCATATTGGAAATATTGGAATGATTCAGGTTTGTTATTCGTGGTGGATGTAGTATGCACATAGAAAGGATTCACATAGTTTCATAAGATGGGTTGAAATTAGATGCTTTCAGATTTTGGCACATATCGTGAGTATATTGATTTGAAAGAAAAGTTTGTCGTATCTCTAGTCCTCTCATATAGGATCAATTATTAGCAAGGGTTAAATTGTTAGAATGATAATAATCTCAGAAGTGTTCAACTTCTTTTTTTCATCCTCATTGGCTTGTGGCATATATATTCCTTGTGTTAGTTAATATTAAGAGCGTAATGCAACTACATCTATTTTGAAACCCATATCGTATTCAGGGTGCTAGAATATTCTCACTTAGAGTTAAATTGATTTTCTCTACATTCCAAAAGGTGACTGGTGTAACATACTTGGCTATTTCTCTTTGAAGCCTACTATTGCCGAACAAGGCACATATTGAATGAAACAATTATTGTTGTCCTTTTCATGACTCATAGTCTTCCAAGAATAACTGATGCTAATGTCTTTATCCTACTGATCATGCCTCCCATAGATCACATGTCTAAAATGATTCACTTATTTTACATCATAGGATCATGTACATGGCAACTCTATGCCTCATTTGTCGAATAAATGATGTCATCACTATGATTAACCATGACAACGCTATTGGTAGTAACCTTCATGTCTCTTAGAATAAAACCACCTGAAATGCCTTGCTAGTACATTGATGGAATCTTAAAATAAAACAAAAATTCCAGCCCAATCTCGGACCTCATTTTTCCTATTTATAATAACCTATGGGGGTTGAAGATTCAAACATGTCAAAGAAGAAGCATCATCCCATGATCAAATATATTGGATAGGAATTTATATGTTCATATGCAAGCTAGAACACCTTAGAGTAATTGTTTGAGGTTGCCAAAGGTTTAATTGGGTGTTTGGCGTATGGATTTGGAATCGAAGAAAGTGAACGTGTTATTCTCAAGATTGTCACTATAAATATATTGGTTGAATTGTTAAGGAAGGTAAAGTTTGTGTAATCACATTAGGCCTTATGAAATCTTGAAGGAAATAGGCCAAACTATGAGTATGATGTGTCCCTATTATTGTCCTCACTGTACCCGGTGTTTCATTTGTCTATGTCTATGAAGGTAGTTGGAAATACTTTGTCTGTCATTCCGGTGAAAGCTAGTGAAGGTGAAGTTAATGAATAATCGGATTGGGAGGGGTATCTATTTGCCATCTTTGTTGGATAAGTCCAAGAGTTGATATTGACTACGTTGATGTGTTATGGCGCAGTCTGTAAGTCGAGGAGGCCACCACGAGGGCCAAAAGTTTTAAGGAAATAAAATCTTCTCACTTGAGTGTATAGTCAAATGACTACGGATCTAAAGGTTCTTTCTTTGTGTTACGATTTAAATATGTGTAGTTCATGTCCAGATACTACTTTTAATAATGTAATGCCCGTAATGTTGAAATTTATATTATTTTATGTTATGATGCTTTGTTGAGTTGTGGATGTGTTGTTAGGAGTTGTTTTGGTGTTACTTTGGTAGGTGGATAGGCCCAATAACAAGGGAGACTCTGCCGAAAATTTTGAAATATTTGGGAGTTCGTAAAATTTGGGAGCTTAAGATATATGGATGAAGAAATGAGTTATGTTAAGTGTTTGTGGACAGACTCTACTCCTCATTCGAGGACGAATGTTCTTAAGTGAGGGAGAATGTACCACCCCGAAAAATTTCGCAGTACATAAGCGCTATTATGAAAGTTGATGCGTGCTAGTTATATTATTTTGTGTGCAGACGAGGACTATTAATATGATGGATATCAATTGGATATGCTAATAAGTTTACAAGGCACATTATAGGTGATGTGGGGTCTAAGGAGAGTCCTATGTCCAAGTCAAGTTGGAAATTACATGATAGACTAAAGATCCAAATGAGTATGCACAAGATTAAACTTTGGACGATCATATCTACATATATATAGGGATTTATGTGACTAACAACCTTTCAAATGAAAGATCTTCGAGTCTAGTTTTGAACGCTCCAAACCGTTCATCAGTTTGACAATCCTACAAGAAGTTATGACTCAATTACCAAAGGCTAGCAGAATGTGATTTTGCGGTCAATTCTGCGACCACACAATGGTCATAGAACTGACAACTTTAGCCCAGTTCTGGGCACCAATTTTGTGGTCCATTGTGCGGACAGCAAACGCTTTCTTCAGTCTATTCTGTGACCATATATCTGAGTTTGGAGAGTTAATTTTCTTATTTTTATAACCCGACCCCATTTTGATAAATAGCCTTTGAGGCTCATTTTGAAGACTCAAACCTGATATGTTTAGAGATAAGTGAGAATGTTCTAGAGAGAGGAAGAAGCTCAAGTGCTTTGTTCATCAAGATCTTGTCCAAGCTTTGAAATCCAACAAGGAAATCTCACAAGATCTCCACTCAAGAGGTAAGGATCAAACCTTAGTCTTCAATTTCGAGTTTGGGGTAAAAGATGGGTGATGGGGAGTATGATTCTTGGGTGTAAGAGTATTATTTATACATGCATGTACTAATAAGGTTTGTGGGAAGATTGTTGAGCTCAAATAAGTAAGGATTGGGTTGTGAATTGAAATACATCTTGTGGAAGAACCTTGTAACCAATTTGCACACCTAGTGTTTAATAAAATGCTCGAATGACCTGAGACCAAGAATATCTTCCTAATTATGGTTCACTTTTATTATGTTTCAAATTAGATTTAAATTGCTAGGATTTCCGGGAGATTATAGTAATTTAAGGAAAGCTCAAAGCGAGGTATGTTGGCTAAACTACTCTCTTATAATTGAATTGCATGATGTTCCCGTAAGTTTCAAGTATGGTTGGTTCAAGTTCCTTATTCTCATGTTTCGAGTTGTTCTCAATAAATTCAATCGTCTTGAGTAAGCAAAGGGTCGATAATTATGTATTCAAAATTTGTTCCGAATGGTCCTATCACATTATGTTATCCTTGGAGAATGTGTTCAAGAATGATATGTGTGTTAAAATGTTATGGCTTTGAGTCGTGTTTCAAATGAAAGCTAGTATGCCAAACTGTGTGAGAAAAACTAAATATGCTTAAGACTCTTAATTGCTCATATGGCAATGTCTTCTTGTTGATAATCTATAAAGATCGTTGGAAGTGAAATAAGTGAATTGGGGATATAAATTGTGGCCAACGTTCCAAGAGTGAAAGTTATACTTGTGGCCAATGGTGCCAATGAAATGAAATGATGTGAGAAAGATTATGAAAGGAGCTTTGATTCAACTGTTCCAAAATTGACTTTGAAAATAGAATTGCCTAAAAGCTTGTGAACTCAAGTGATGCCCATATGTGGTTGTTTTAACTAATGTTGTGCTTTGTAAGTAGTTTCAGTGTGTTTTGCGTTCATACATATTATTGGGCGGAAATTGTGTATTTCCCTTTTTGTGGGAAAGTGTTTCATTAATAAATGATGAGTTACTCATTTATGATTTTAACTTGTGCTTCGATTGCCAACCATTTTACTCCATTTCTTGGAAAGATATCCATTGCGTTTAAAGTCTTCATTACTGATGAGCTTAAAGTTGTGATTTCTGGAATATTATATATGTTGATATTTATGATGATGATACATGATAGGGATAAAATGAAAGTGTTGAATATAAAATACGGCCACCGTGCCTTGAATAATGAATCTTATGAATGGCGAAAAGAGCGAAGGGAATATTGTCGTTATGATTGGTTGAAAGTGTTAGTGGAGATTTATTCAATGTGAAAGATGATGAGGTAAATATATTTCTATTTATGTTATCTTTGTGTGCAAACCAAAAATGTTTTTGGGAATAGCGATAGTCACCGAGGAAGGGTAGGTTAAAATAACCTAACCCCAAAACTACCCGTGCCAGTGAAGGAGGGGATCGTGATTATTCTCCTTATTTGGGATGAGATTGATGTGATAAAATTATTTTCCCTTAATTTGGATGATATGATTGATAGAGAAGGATGATGATGATCCACATGGCATTGTGGTGAGATGTACTAGCCGATCGGGTCGTGATCGGATGCCATGTCGCACACATGGTGGTGATTGTGCTGGAAAT
>AWOL01S0027588.1:5389-20559 GCA_000715115.1 Nicotiana otophora | reverse complement strand
CGAATAAAAATAAGCATTATCCCCAATGCTTAACAAAATAAGATTAAAGGAAGGGTAAGAGTGAAGAAAACTCCCTATGGCTCCTTGGCCATCTCTGTGTCCACAGCAACGTCACCGACCTTAGTCTCATCCAACTGGATCTCATCATCCTCAACTCTGGGCATGACTGGGTTGGTGAACATCTGACTCACTGCCTCTGCAGTGTCCGCAGTAAGTTCTGGCTCCTCAAACTGGCCAATTAGTGTTGTAGGTGCTGTAGGATCTGGGCCTGGATGGTGTGGGTCAATCAACATATCAAATGGAATATCTCCGGTTGCAGCAAGCTTGGTAACCTGTATTCGGAGCTTATCCACTGACTTCTGGGAAGCCTGGGACTTTCTCATTTTCTTAACTTCTTTTTCCAGCTCTTCGATCACTGACCCATACTGTACCAGTGTAGCCATGATAGTGTTCTGGTTGTCCAGGAGCTTCTTCAGAGTGTCTTCCACTGATGGGGGCATCTGAGGTGCCGATATAGAGGACTGTGCTGCAACAGTACTGGATAAGTTAGATAACTTTCCAATGGCTGTCTGCATCCAGTTGTTGAGGCTCGCCAATGTCTGGGAGACTCGTTGTGCAGAGAGTAGAGCAGTAGGAATGGGCACTAGCTTCAAAGCCGAGGTGGAACCTATGACAGGGACTACTGTAGGAACTGAGGATGGTGGTGGAGGCATAACTGTGTCACTAACTGAAGGCTCGGCCGAGGTGGATGGAATATCAACTGCCTCTGCAACTACCACTCATGGCTCATCAGACTAGCCTGTGGTGGCAGATGGTTGACCCTTTTTCTTAGGGTTGTGTGCATCTATCGGTGAGTACCATGAGAAAGGCTTATTCGGCTGCACATGTGTATCAAAGTACTTCGGCTCTACCCTCGCATTCGTGAGATACTCTGTAATGGTGTTGGGATACGGGTAGGACGTGTTAGCTTGCCGAGCGACCATGGAGATATTGGCCGACATCACGACACCCATATTGATGAGGTACCCGGCCATGATGGAAGCCACTAGAACTTCCAGCGGGATAGAAAGATATGTCTCATTCTAGCACGGGTATAGTCGGCTGCATACAAATGTTTGCCACCCATTTGCCTCAAAGCTCAGAGTATTCGTATGAATAGCAACACCTGTTGTGATCCATGGTGGTAGTGGCCCAGGAGCTACTAGAATCTCTGCTAGCCAAGGACGAGTTGGATCTCCAAGTGCACATTTCTCTAAGTACTCTGTGGGCCATCATCAAACACCAAGTAAGTGTTCAATGTGTGTTGATCAAAATGCACTTTGAGGTTCCTCACTTTAGTCACCTTTGTCCGTTTCTTGATGTGCGCCACATTGGCGTAGAATTACCGGACAAGGTACTCCTTCGTATCCACCATGCTCCGGGTAAACCACATCCACCCTTTGCATTCTCGAAACTGCCTCAATACTGCAGTTATACTTCTCTAGAGCTTTCAACTAGAACTGCCGCTAAAGAGTAAGCGACCTCACTGGCCACCACTCACAGAAGCTAGAGAAAGCAGTCAGACTGACAAACCGGTCCTCCCATACCTCTTTCTTCTTCAACCGCTCAAGGCCGACAATTGTAGCATCTCCCCATCTGCCATCATCTAGGATGTCCCGAAATGATGTGTCTAGTTCCTTCGGGACGGGTGTAGTGGAAGGCTCATAAGCCTGACTGGTACTCTCTGAACCCTCTGAAGTGATGTGTGATGATGATGGCTCATCCATGAGCTGATACCTACCTGGCAACCTTGATTGGACGGACGACTGCTCATGTACAGAGGCTGAGTTGCCCTCTGATATGTCCCTAGACGGGACATAAGAACTGGTCTCCGAAGGGTCTGCACCTCTCCCTCTGCCGGCCGCTGTTTTCTTTCCTCATCTCCGAGAAAGGTCACCCCTTCCTTTTGAAGTGTCGCCTTTGCCTCTAGATCAAACCATTTTTTGTATGAAGCAAAGGCGATTGTTAGATGCAATTCAAGTTCAGACATACAATGAATATAAGGACACGC
Source organism: Nicotiana otophora (assembly GCA_000715115.1). Lineage (NCBI taxonomy): Eukaryota > Viridiplantae > Streptophyta > Magnoliopsida > Solanales > Solanaceae > Nicotiana > Nicotiana otophora. The sequence goes on along the minus strand of AWOL01S0027588.1, from coordinate 18,509 downwards.
TAGAAGATACAGTGAGGAACACAGTTGAAACATGTTTGCAGGGTAGGGATTTTGCGGTTCGCAGGTTTTTTATTGCGGTGGCAGAATGGGACTTACGGACCACAAAATTCTCATTGCGGTCATAACTCATATACCACCAACATGTCAGCTCTCTGATAACAGAGAATTGGCTCTTTTTCGATCGCAACATGTTTTCTGCGGTCCGCACAAATTGTCTTGCGGCCGCACATGAGAGTCACCAATTTGACAACGCTATGATCACAAGAAATAGGTTGTTCATTGCGACCGTAGAACCATACCTTACTAAAGTACCCTAGACTTAGCTTTTATGGACCGCACAATTTCTTGTGCGGCCGCAAATTTCAAACAATTACGAACAGACAATCATTTTTACCTAGGGATTTCAATTGTTGCATAATTTTGACATGGAAACAACATCTAAGCATGGAAATCTATTTACCCATACCCCCTAGAGCATTTTTCAATCTACCCATTATAGATTTACCCCACATGGTTATTCAAATAGATTCAACAAACAAATGGTCTAAATTTCTACTAAAAAAATCTAAAAATTAAAAGAAATTAAAAAGATGATGAAGCATACCAGATATGAATGAGTGTATGAGATGAGTGATAAATAGATGCTAGGCATGCAGGCAGACAATTTAAGATGAAATTTCAAATTTTGTGAAATTTGTGAGCTTAGAGAGGGAAAAGAGGAACCATGCACTAGCCTCTCTATTTATATTNATGACCCAAAATTCTAACCTGTCGTGATGACGCCTATCTCGATACTAGGCAAGCCGACAATCTCAATAAACCATAATTTCTTTTTAAGTTTGAAAATATAGTGATTAAATTCAGTGAAAGAAATCTCACAAGTACAAATATAAATACTCCCAAAACTCGGTGTCACTAAGTACATGAACATCTAATATGAATATAAGTCTGGAAAATATGGTCTATAATAGTCTGAGATCAAATACAGTAAACAAGGAGATAGGAAAGGAAAGGCAATGTCTGCGAAACACGGTAGCTACCTCTGAATCTCCGAAAAATCAACGGTGCGAAAGAATCAACACCCGCTATGTCTGGAAACACATGGATCTGCACATGAAGTACAGGGTGTAGTATGAGTATAACCAACTCAACAAGTAACAATAATAAATAAGGAACTGAAGATAGTGACGAGCTACACAGTTACAGTTCATTTTCAGTATTTCCAGCAGAGAGTAGACATACATTCCATTCCAGCAATTTAAGTCAAATAAGTTTTATATAGTTCAAGTTCATGTAATCCGGATATAAAATATTTCAGAGAATTGCACAACAATGATAGATAGCAGCTAAGTGCAACAACAAATGAAAAGCAAGTACAGCCTCTCAGGGCAACAGTTACTCAACTCGTCACAACAGCTCAACCACTCAGCTTCAGCTCTCAGCTCTCAGCACTCACACTCAATGGGTACCCGCGCTCATTGAGGGTGTACAAACTCCGGAGGGGCCCCTACAGCCCAGGTGCTATAATTTTCACGGACAAGTCACGTGCTATAGTATGAATATCTGGATCCGCACGGATAACGCATGTGTTGCACAGACAACTCACGAGCTATAATATAATATAAGGATCCGTACGGACAACTCACATGCTATAGTATAATATAAGGATCCGCACGGACAATTCAAGTGTTGCACGGACAATTCACGTGCTATAGTATAATATCTCACAATCAGGCATTCGGCCTCACTCAGTCATAAATCTCTCTAGTCTCTCGGGCTCTCGATAGTCATGATACTCAGCCCAAATCACAATAATATGATGCATCAATAATGAATAATAGAGACTAATATAAAATAAACAAGTAAATTATGACTATGTACAAAACAATAATTTAGCAGATAATTCAACATGTACAAGACCTTTGTGGTCTTTACATCACCAACACATAGCCTAAGCATGCTTCACTGTCAATATTTATAGCACAGAAAGGGCACATATCTAACGACAAGCTTATTCAACTTTACAGTTTTACAGAATGGACCAAGTCCTAATTCGCATGGTGCACGCCCACACGCCCGTCACCTAGCATATGTGTCACCTCTAAAATACTCACATAATACAATAATCTGGGGTTTCAAACCCAATGTACAGTTCGACAACGAGGGAGCTAACACAAGGAAAATAATTCCAAATAAGGACAAGTCAACTAAAATATAGGATATCTAACTTCAGTTACTACTTACTATCAACTCCTTCAAAATTTATTTTCATCAGCTTTAAAATCGTTATGTGCTGTGTCTATTTTTCCTATAAAAAGAATTGTGATGAGCTCTTCTGCTTATTACTTAAAGGAAGACTGTATGACCGTATGTTTGCTTATGAGTAAATGACTCGAAAATGGAGTTTTGATGGTTTAGATAACTTCGTGATGCCTGGGGGACATGTGTAGTAGAAGGCTCAGAAGCTTGACTAGCACTCTCCAAACCCTCGGAAGTGCTGTGTGATGTGGATGACTCATCCTTGAGCCGATACCTCTTTGGCGGCCTTGACTGGACAACCGACTACTCATGTACAGAGGTTGAGTTGCCCTTTAATGCTTCCCTAGATGGGGCATAAGAACTGGTCTTGGAGAGGTCTACACATCTCCCTCTACCGACTGCTATTTGCTTCCCGATTTCCTGTTGTTGGGTACTAGGCAAGGGTCTCTTCCCTCGTCCCCGAGAAGGGTCACCCCTTCCTTTTGAAGTGTCATCTCTGCCTCTAGATCAAACCATTTTCTGTACCAAGAAAAGGCGATTGTTAGATGCAATTCAAGTTCAGACGTACAATGAATGTAAAGGCACACCAGAAGATACATTGACAGACACAGTTGAATCATGTTTGCAGGGTGGGGACTTACGGTCCGCAGATCTTTCATTGCGGCCACAGAATGGGACTTGCGGACCGCACAATTCTCAATTGCAGACATAGAATTGGATTGCGGTCCGCACATTTCTCATTGCGACCGCAATTCAGATACCACCAGCATGCCAACTCTCTGATGATAGAGAATTGGCTCTTTTGCGGCCATAACTTGTGTTCTGCGGTCCGCACAAATTATCTTATGGCCGCACATGAGAGTCACCAATTTGACAACTCTTTGATCATAGGAAATAGGGTGTTCCGTAGTCGCAATGGAATTTCTACGGTCCGCGCATTTTTCATTGCGGCCACAAAACCATGCCTTACTAAAGTACCCTAGGCTTAGCTTTTGCGGACCGCACAATTACTTGTGCAGCCGCAGATTTGAACCAATTACGAACAGATAGTCATTTTTTATCTAGGGCTTGCAACCTTTGCACAATTTTGACATGGAAACAAAATATAAGCATGGAAATATATTTATTCATTCCTCCTAGAGCATTTTCCAGTCTACCCACTACAGATTTACCCCACATTGTTGTTCAAATGGATTCAACAAACAAATGGTCTAAATTTCTACTAAATATCTAAAAGTTAAAAGAAATTAACAAGATTATGAAGCATACTAGATATGAGTGAGTGCAAGAGAGGAGTGATCAACAGATGCTAGGCGTGCAGGCAGACAATTTAATATGAAATTTCAAAATTTTGTGCAAGCTGTAAGCTCAGAGAGGGAAAAGTGGAACAATGCCCTAGCCTCTCTATTTATACTGTTCTATGGTTTTCCAGGGGAAGGGGAAGTGAATGCGGCCGCAAAATTCCTATTGCGGACCGCACTCTGTTACCTGGGGGCCTAGTTGCCCTTTTGTTTTGCGGTCCGCAAAATTTGGTGTACGGCCGCAGATTTCGTTGCGGACCGCAAAATTTGTGTTGCGGTCGCAAATCAGCCATTTTTCCGACGGACCAACTTCAGAGAGTTGTCACTTTCCTCCTTCAGTTTGTGTGGTTCGCGATGTAATTGTGCGGTCGCATAGCGCCTTTTGATGCAGCAACCATAATTGTACGGTACGCACAATAAAATTGCAGTCCACAATTCTTTCCACAGTTAACCAAATTTCTCGCACAATTCTTGTAAAGCATACTCATCGCTGCAACACAATTCAAATCTAGTTAGCACAAAAATAACAACTATGAAAGAAGAGAAGAAAAGAAAAAAAAGAAACATGGGTTGCCTCCCAAGAAGTGCCTGATTTAACATCGCGACACAATGCATATTACCATCATTTTAAATGAATCACCGCCACAACGTGGCCATCACCAACCTTTCCCAAATAGTGCTTCACCCGGCGACCATTGACTCGGAATACCTCATTGTTTTTGTTCTTCAAGTCCAATGCAAAATGTGTCACCCCCATAATTTCAAAGGGACCACTCTATTTAGACTTTAGATTTCCGGGAAATATCCTCAATCATGAGTTGAACAACAATACAAGATCACCCACCTTGAACTCTTTGTTCCAAATGCATTTGTCATGAAGATATTTCATCTTTTCTTTGTACAAGGATGAACTTGAATAAACATGGTACCGAAACTTATCCAATTCATTCAAATGTGCAACCCTCAAGTTAGCAGTTACATCCCAATCAAGATTAAACTTCTTTAGAGCCCACATGGCTTTGTGCTCAAGTTCCACCGGAAGATGACAAGCTTTGCCAAACACCAACAGGTATGGAGACGTTCCGATAGAAGTTTTGAAACCAGTCCGATAAGCCCACAGCGCATCATCAAGCTTCTTGGACCAATCAGTCCGGTTAGCATTCACTGTTTTGGACAAGATACTCTTTATCTCCTGGTTGGAGACTTCCACTTGACCGCTAGCTTGTGGATGATAGGGAGTCGTAACTTTATGAGTAGCACCATACTTACTAAGTAAAGTGTCAAAAGCCTTGTTGCAAAAATGTGACCCCTCATCGCTTATGATAGCCCGCGGAGTACCAAACCTTGTGAAAATATTTTTCTTCAAGAACGCCACCACACTCCTCGCTTTGTTATTGGTTAGGGAAACGGCCTCAATCCATTTATACACATAATCAACCGCGACCAAGATATAAGTGTTTCCACAAGAACTCACAAAAGGGCCCATGAAGTCAATACCCCACACTATAAAGATATCAATCTCTAAAATAGTAGTGAGAGGCATTTCATTCTTCTTCTAGATTCCACCGGCCCTTTGACATTCATCATATGTTTTCACTAAATCACTTGCATCCTTCTAAAGAGTGAGCCAATAGAAACTGCAACTTAGCACTTTGGCCGCCGTTCTTGCTTCACCATGGTGACCACCATATGGCTAAGAATGACAAGCCCCAAGAATATAGCTTTGCTCTTCTTCCGATACACATATTCTAATTACCCCATCCGTACAAATCCGGAAAAGGTATGACTCATCCCAATAATAATCATAACAATCCCATTTGAGCTTCTTCTTTTGGTCTGAAGAGAATTCACCCTGGATAATTCCACACACAAGGAAATTTGCTAGATCCGCGAACCATGGCATCTCCTTCATTGAAATAGCCAAGCGTAGCTCATCGGGGAAAGAGTCATTAATTTCAAGGCCATCATGCGGCCTCCCCTCCTCCTCCAAAAGAGACAAGTGGTCCGCCACTTAATTTTCACTCCCTCTTCGATCTTGGATGTCAATATCAAACTCTTGCAACAAAAGCACCTATCTCATTAACCAAGATCTGGAATATTTCTTTCTCATAAGATAGCGAAGTGCCGCATGATCCGTGTGGATAATAGATTTTGCACCCATCAAGTACATGCAGAACTTCTCAATTGCAAACACAATGTCAAGGAGCTCTTTCTCCGTAACGGTGTAGTTGACTTGGGCACCATTCATGGTCTTACTAGTATAGTAGACCGGATGAAAGATCTTGTTGATGTGTTTCCCCAAAACAGCTCCAACCGCTACGTCACTAGCAACACACTTGAGCTCAAAAGAGATACTCCAATTAGGAGCGGTGATAGTGGGAGTGGTTGTCAACTTGAACTTTAACAATTCAAAGGCTCTCATGCAATCATCATTAAAGTGAAACTTAGCATCTTTCACTAAAATCTTGCATAATGGGTTCACCACTTTAGAGAAATCCTTGATGAAACGCTGGTAAAACCCCGCGTGGCCTAAGAAACTCTGCACGCCTTTCACCGAAGTTGGAGGTGGAAGCTTAGAAATCACCTAAATCTTTGCCTTGTCGACTTCAATTCTATTCTTTGAGATCTTGTGGCCAAGTACCTTATTCCTCGAATTTCTGCCAATGTCCATCCAATGGCCTTCTTCCTCTTATGTATCACCGCCAATGTAGAGTCAACCTGCATGTTGGTCAAAAAAGAGGAAAGAATAACTGGTAAAGTAGAACAAGGGCCAAGAAATTCATACCGAAGATGTGGAGGAAATGGCTTCAACTTCAAGTTCGGAGGCTCTTAAATTGAAGGCTTTGTAGGAGGAGTTTTCCTATTTTCAAGATCCAAGGAGAGTTTCCGGGGTGTATAGTTATACGGCCCCATTCCTTGCAAAGAGTTCATGAATTCCATGAAGCCATCCATCTCGCCATCATCAAAGTTGAGCAAGACAGCATCCAATATATCACCCACATTGATTGTGTCACTTGTATCATCAACAATCACACCGGTCACCAAGTCCACAAAAGAACACACTTCCTTGCTATTTGGTTGCCGTATAGATTTGCACACGTGAAATGCCACCTTTTCATTACCCACCCGGAAGGTGAGTTCTCTGGCTTTCACATCAACAAGAGCCTTCCCCGTAGCAAGGAATGGTCTTCCAAGAATAATCGGCACCTCATAGTCCACTTCACAATCAAGAACGACAAAATCCGCCGGAAGAATGAATTTATCAACACGAACCAATACATCTTCAATTACTCCTAATGGTCTCTTCATGGTGCGATCAACCATTTGTAATCTCACAGATGTGGGTCTTGGTTTCCCAATTCCCAAAGTCTTGAAAACTGAATAGGGCATCAAATTGATACTTGCCCCAAGATGACAAAGAGCTTTAGCAAACTCGGCACTTCCAATGGTACAAGGGATTGTGAAAGCACCAGGATCTTCCAATTTAGGAGCCATGGAATGCACAATTGCAATCACTTGATGAGTGACTTTGATAGTTTCAAAACTGATACCAAATCCTTCATAAACTTTGCATAACCGGGTATTTGTTCCAAAGCTTCAACTAATGGCACATTGATCGAGAGACTCTTCATCATGTCAATGAACTTTTTGAATTGATTCTTGCTATTTATCTTGGCAAGCCTTTGAGGATATGGAGGAGGAGGCTTAGGCAATGGTGCCTTAGACTTTTGCACGACCGGTTCCGGTATATCAATAACGTGATCCTTAGACGGGTTCACTTTCTCTTGAGTCTCTTCCACATTGTCATCAATATCAATCTAAACTTCATTATTTGATTGCATCACATTGCTCGGGACCTCTTCTTCTTGTACTGCCTGCTCATCATCCACAAGTTTCCTTTGACTTGAGGCGGGTGCATTCCCGTATCTTCCATTTCTTGTAGTAACGGCCATGGCATGCCCCATGTTGTTTCTATCCTTTGGGTTTACCACCGTGTCACTTGGTAGTGCCCCCTTAGGACGAGAGTTTAGAGCTTGATAGATTTGCCCCATTTGAACTTCTAAGTTGCGGATTGATGTGTTGTGTGAGGAAAGTTGGGCATCCAAATCGGCATTCTTTTCCATTATTTGCTTGAACATTTTCTCAATATGCCCTATCTCATTTGTTGAAGAACTAGGACCATGGGAATGATAAGAAGGTGGATTACTCGGTTGTTGATACATTGGGGGATTTTGAAAACCCGACCCCCGGTTGCCTTGATTATTGTTCCATCCACCTTGTTTGTTACCTCCCCAATTACCTTGATTATTTCCATTCCAATACCCTTGATTGTTTCCACCACTCCAATTACATTGGTTGTTAGAATTCTAATTTCCTTGATTGTTTTGAGGTCGCCATTGTTGTTGATTTGGGCATTGGAAAATGTTTCGTTGCCCTTAAAAGTTGTTCACATATTGCACCTCCTCTTCTTGGTCACTGTAAGAATCATCCTGATCAAACCCATTATCTTCTTGAACAAAATTGTTCACTTGTTGTTGCACTTGTGGACCCTTGGTTTTTTATTTGCTCACCATCATGTTTACTCCCTCCATGGCATTGACTTGCCTAGGATTTTGCACTTGTTGAAGCTGAGCCTTTGCTAGTTGATTCATGGTGGTAGTCAATTCGGCTGTGGATTGCCCATGGTCATGTAACTCTTTATGGAGGTGAATCACGTTGGGATCACCTTGGGGAACATTAGCCTGAGACTGCCATGCCGATGATGTGTTCGCCATTTCATCTAAGATCTCACACGCCTCCGCATAAGGCGTAGTCATGCAGTTCCCACCAACAAGTTGATTCACTACACATTGGTTGGTTGTGTTGATCCCACGATAAAAAGTTTGTTGAATCATGTTACCCGTCATATCATTATTGGGACATTCTTTAACCATTGTTCTATATCGCTCCCACATCTCGTGTAGTGGTTCATTGGGCTCTTGTTTGAATGCTAGAATCTCATCCCTAAGTGTAGCCATGTGCTCCGGAGAGAAGTACTTAGAAATAAACTTTTTCGCTAATTCATCCCAAGTGTGAATGGAATGGTTCGACAAACGTTCCAACCAATCTAAAGATTTCCCCCGTAAAAAGAAGGGAAAAAGCCTTAGCCTCAAAGCATCCTCGGAGACATTTGTTTGTTTACTCCCCCAACACGTGTCCACAAAACCCTTCAAATGTTTGTATGCATTTTGACATGGAGCACCGGTGAAGAAGCCTCATTGCTCTAGCAAAGTGAGCATCATATTGTTTATTTGAAAGTTGCCCGCCCATATACGGGGAGGGACTATTGCGCTTGCATATCCATCATTGGGCAACACCCGGTGTGAAGCCGCTCGTGGTGGAGGTGGGGGTGGAATAGGCACATTATCATGAGGCACTCGACCTCTTCTATTGGCTTGAGGTTCAAGAGGAACCTCATCCACTTGATCATCGTCAATGTCCACATCCCCCAAAGAAATATTTTCGAGCTTATTGTTTGCCATGGTTCCACCTACAATTTCTCAAACACATTAGTAACACGAAAGGAAAAGAAGATATTCCAAAAACACACCCAAAAATATATCTAACACCATTTTTAACTCCCCGACAATTGTGCCAAAAATTGAATCGCACTCACATGCACACCTCAAAACAAGGTATAATACAGTCGATTGCAATTATAGTAACCCAATGAAGAGTCGAGATCGAATCCACAAGGAGCTAGATGAGAGTTAGGAGTATATATTCTAATGCGTGAAATTGAATTATCTCAATTTGCGCTTCCACAAGAAAGGGGTTTTGTTTCTATTTATAGTTTAAAACTAAAGATTGCAAAATAGATAAATAAGACTAAGATAATTGTTTTTGATGTTTTTCAAATAGGTAAAAGCCTAGGGATGTGACCATTACCTAGGTGTTTGCCTAATGTGATAAAAACCCCAATGCTTGTTTTGTTGATCGGGGTATATTATAGCTATCAACTCTCAATTACCCACTCAATACCTCTCGGTCAGAGAATGATTTTTCCCAATTTAGCTTTCTCAAGACCAACTGGTATCACACAATACAGTTGATAAAAGCTCAAGTCGGGTAATTACTATCTCTAGGTTGAATCCTTTAATTGGGTTAATCAATCTCTCGATTGACCCAATTTCTTGTTAGTCAAGTTTTCCTAGACTAAGTCTTTCTTTCTCAAGTAGAAACTAAGTCAAATAGGCATGAACTAATGTTTGCGATCATTAATTCCACAAATTAAAGCATGAACTAGGCTAAATATAAGCACCTAATCATAAACAAGCACTAATTTAATTATCCATAAGGTGAACATACTAGGGTTGGGTCACAACCCTAGTAAAAATCTAGCTACTCATGCTTGCAATTGAAAAAAGAGAAGAAATACTAATTAAACTAGTAATGTAAAGTTAAAATAATAAAATCTATAGTAAAATACACCAAAATATAGAAAACTTCCAAAATAGGCAAAGAAAAACGGCTACAGAACTTGCTGATGTCAAAACTTAACCTAATTTTGTAAAACTCGTCTATTTATACAAGACTAAAAATTTCGGACAAAAATGCCCCCGGGAGGGTCTGCAGCCGCACAATTCCAAGTGCGGTCCGCAGAATGCTTCATCCGGCAAGAGCTAGTATTTTGCGGCCACGAGACAATATTTCTGCGGTCCGCAAATTTAGTACTGCGGGCCGCAAGGCCTTCTTCTGCTATCCATAGATTTTGCACTGCGGCCGTAAGACAATCTTCTACGGCCGCACAATTCTTATGCGGACCACAATTCAATGAAGCGCTAGACTTGGCTGTTTTGTTATCTCTCTGATCTTGGACTTGAGCCCGTTTTTTGCGGTCGCACAATTCCTGTGCGGTCCGCAATTTGCACGAAAGTCTGATGGGTTTTTCTTCTTTGGTTGCGGTCGCAAATGGAATTCTGCGGACCACAATTTATTCTGCAGACCGCACTTTGTATGCTTCTGTGCCCTTTTGTTGCCTTGTGCTCAGATTACTCCTCTTTGAGCAGGATTTCATCTAGGGAGTCCAACTTCTAATATTCATACAATTTTGCACATTTGATTAGTAACATTGTTCACATTTCTTCACAAATTCTTAGGAGTCTCTTTTCATGACGGTAGCATCCTGCCCGTATGAAGAACCTAATGAGTGCTCGATCACCATAATGATCACCGCAATGGCCTTTGTAGACTTCTTCGAGAACGCTCTGGGTTTGGTTTGGACCCACACACTTCACTATAGGGCCTCCATATGTTCTCTTGTATAGTTCGTTATGAATGAGGTTATATCTGGCTATTTGTATTCTTAGTTTCTGAGCTTCCTTTTTGTCATTTGGGAGTGTACCGTCCTGCAAGTAAGTGATAAAACAATTGTGCCAATCCCAAGTTAAACTTACATATCTTACCTCGATTTGGTCTAACGACGAGTTGAGGAGGTAGACTATATTGTTATCCCCGAATGTGATGTTTTTGGTGGCTGCGGCCAATTTGGCGAGGCCGTTCGTTTTGACATTTTGGGCTCGAGGGATCTGCTCGAGCTGGCATTCGTCGAAATTGGGTAGTAGCTTACAGATCTCGGTTTGATATATTTGCAACCTTTGTTCTTTGATTTGGAAAGTACCTATGACTTGGCTGACTACGAGCTGTGAATCACAACGGAGTTTCAACTGCTTCGCCCCATATTTAAGTACTAGAGGGATTGTGTTTAAAGAGAAGCTTGGGCGACTTCCTTCTCGACCTCAGGCATTATCTTTGCGCTGAAGTCTGTGATGAAGTCGACGAGCACTTGTGGCTTTATCATTGTTCGAGGCTAATATGTGATATCGTGCTCTCTTAGCTCAATGGACCACTTGGCCAGCCTCCCTAACAATTCGGGTCTATGTAGAATGCTTCTTAAAGGAGATGTGGTGACGACCGAGATAAGGTGGCACTGGAAATAGGGTCTAAGCTTTCGTGATGCTATGACCAGTTCCAGGGCCTGTTTCTCGAGGTGTGGGTACTTCGTCTCGGTGTTGATGAGTGTTTTACTAATGTAATAAATAGGAGATTGTGTACCTTTACTTTCTCGGACCAGGACCGCACTTACTGCCACTTCGGAGATGGTGAGGTAGATGAGGAGGTTTTCCACGGGTTCGGGCTTCGAGAGCAGAGGTGGTGAAACGCCTTTAGTTCTTGCAGAGGTTGTACTCAATCGGGCGTCCACTCGAGACCGTTATACTTTTTGAGTACGCCCAAAAATTTGTGACATCTATCAGATGACCGTGATATAAATCTCGATAGGGTGGCGATTCGACCAGTCAACCTTTGGACCTGCTTCTTAGTAGCCATTTGCTCAGGTATCCCTTCGATAACTTTGATCTGGTCTGGGTTGATTTCGATCCCTCGTTGTGACACTAAGAAACCCAAAAATGTCCCCGAGGCTATACCAAATACGCATTTCTCTGGGTTTAGTTTCATCTTGTATCGTCTTAGTATGTCGAAAGCTTCCATCAAGTGGTCGATATGGTCTTACGCCCTTATGGATTTGACCAGTATGTCATCGATATATATCTCCATGGTCTTGCCAAGTTGGTCTTTGAACATTCTTGTGACCAATCTCTGATAGGTGGCTCCTACATTCTTCAACCTAAATGGCATGACCCTATAACAATATGTTCCTCGGTGGGTGATGAACATGGTTTTCCCCTGGTCCTCTTCTTCCATGAGTATCTGGTTATAGCCCGAGTATGCGTCCAAAAAACACAGCAGCTCGTGCTCGACCGTTGCGTCGATGAGTTGGTCAATATGTGATAAATGGAATGAATCTTTCGGGCATGCTTTGTTTAAGTCTGTGAAATCTACGCACGTCCTCCATTTCCTATTTTTCTTTTTGACCATCACCATGTTGGCTATCCACTTAAGATATTTTGACTCCTTGATGGAGCCATTTTCTAATAGCTTTTCTACCTCCTCATAGACGACATCATTGATGGTGGGTTAAACTTTCGTCTGACCAGCCTTATGGGGGGATAAATTGGGTCGACATTCAACTTATGTGTGATAGTCTCCTTGGGGATGCCCGGCATACCTGCATGGCTGAAGGCAAACAAATCTGCGTTAGTTATTAAAAATTGACTAAATTTACCTAATTCTCGGAGTTTGTAGCCGATGTTGGCTTTTTTACCAGGGTCGCTGGGATCTAATTGAACGGGGTCGACGTCTTCTATAGTTGAGTCCGCGACTTTGATCGTTTCAAGGTCCATAATGACATCCCTGGTCTCTTCTTGTGTCGACCTTGACCCTGCTAATTGCTATGTTTCTTTTTTCTTCTCTTTCTTTTATTGGGTCATCGAGACATCCATGGCGATATAGTAGAATTGTATGCGGTGGCCTGGTCTATGATGTGGAATGCTGTTTCCAGAGTTATGACGTCGGCGAGGACGAGAAGTGTAATTTCTCCCTAGGTCCATTGAACTGCATTGTTAAAACCAATTAATGTGATGCATTGTGGCACTATCCTGTCCTCGAGTCTCATCTGGGCA
>AWOL01S0027587.1:0-10716 GCA_000715115.1 Nicotiana otophora | reverse complement strand
GCAGCAACTTTACCAGTTACGTCAAGGATTCCCTTCCAACTACTCATTACTATCATAATCCATAATCATATGTACTACAAGGTAAAATTGGATTCTTTAACCTAAAAAAAAGCCACTTGTAAATAAAAAATTGAAATTAAGAGAAATTAGTTTGAGTGGCTAAAGTAGTTTATTAGTCAAGCTTGAACCTAACTCAACTAGCATATAAACACTTTGAAGAGACTATACAAAGACGAAGGAGATAAAGAAATACTTTGGTGCTTTATTTCAAACCATTTGACGTCTGCTATTTCTTTGCCCTTACTTGAAGCTAAATCCCAAAATTTTCCACCTTCATATAGTATATCACTAGTTTTTGCCCATGAAGGTTTTTGCGGAAGAAAAATAGGAGAAATCACCTAGTGTTTCCACTTTTATTGAGGTTTTTGGTCTTTTTTTTTTGTGGTCTACGATATTTTACTTTTTCAAATATCAAGAAGGAATTAATTTTTTTTTCCAAAGGTGTCCTTAGAGTAAAAAACCTGGAAGTAATTGTTATATTTTCAATGAACAAATNTATTTCTTTGCCCTTACTTGAAGCTAAATCCCAAAATTTTCCACCTTCATATAGTATATCACTAATTTTTGCCCATGAAGGTTTTTGCGGAAGAAAAATAGGAGAAATCACCTAGTGTTTCCACTTTTATTGAGGTTTTTGGTCTTTTTTTTTTTGTGGTCTACGATATTTTACTTTTTCAAATATCAAAAAGGAATTAATTTTTTTTTCCAAAGGTGTCCTTAGAGTAAAAAACCTGGAAGTAATTGTTATATTTTCAATGAACAAATTAAGGTTAATATGATCAATTTCATTGTTAATTAATGTTAAAAAATAAGTCCTTATTCTGTATAAAAAAAATTAAAAAATTATAAAGTGGACAAAAGAAAATAATATTTTTGGTAATTCATTAATGCTAGACCACTACCCCTGGGTGATACATAATATATCACTATTTAATTTCATAAAATTGATTGGGTGGGGTCACATAGAATTTGGCAAGTCTTTCTTGGTGTGGATTCTTAAAACGATGCAAGAATTTCTACCTTTTTTTTTTCTTTTTTTTCTTTATTTTGATGGTAGGAATGTGACACTAACTAGTAGAAAGCTAGAGACGAAAGGTTAGTTATTGACTATATTGTGTTCAACTTAGGCTATCATTCTCAACCTTGTCATTTTCTTTGGGAATGACTAGACTAAAAAAGGAAAAAGAAAGCAATAGGAGAAAAATAATGTTTTGGCTAAATTGGCCTTCAATACACACGAAGAATTTCTAGAATAGCTAGGCAACTTTCATGTCACCATTTTAGTCAATTTCCTTATAAAAAACTCTTATTTTAGGACGATTTTGGATATACATTTCACGACCATGTCAAATTTCTTTAAATGAAATGTTGACAACATCAGTAAAATAATTATGTTTCACGACTTATATTTCTTTTCAAATTCATTTTGAGTGGTAGCAGGAGTGTTTCTGATAAACCACTAATAATAACAAGTAATAATAAATCAGAACTTTTCTGGCACTCATATCACCACCGATTTTCTACCCCTTAAAATTATATTTTGTTAATTAATAGGGAATTTATAATTGCGTTCTATTTAAACAAAGTCCATCGATCAAGTTTCAATTTATTTGTGCTTCAGATAATGAATCAAGTAAAAAATTATATATATCTTGATTCAAGTAAGAGAAACAAAATCTTTTGAACCTAATGCATGTCATATTTTTGGGAGAGAGACGAATTCAGAAATTAAACATGATAGATTTATGCATTTTATGATCTTATACCACTGTACTTCAATCCTCTGCTTGCTACTTACAACCCCTTTTCAGCTGCCCATCCAAAAAAAAAATGCAAGTTGGAAGGGAAAAAAATTAAGAAGTGAAAAGCAGCTTCTAGAAATAAAAGTTACACTATTAATGTAATTTAACAAGTTATTTCTCCATCTTTTAAGTCGTCAGATCAGACTTGATTTGAAAATTATATATTTTATTGGTTAACTTAATCTAATAGTGTAAACAATTTCAAAATGTTGTATACAGAACATAAACTCATCAAAATTATAAAGAAAAAATATTGTAAATTAACATGACTCTAAGCTAACACTTAATTGTGGTCTAATTAAGTGTAGCTGATATATGTTAGCGGTTTCAATGGGAAACTGACTTCATCATCACCGTGCCTTTTTGCTTAAAACTCAAAAACGTGTGGACTTTCTTCCTTTTCTTCTTTCATTTTTTTAAATTTTTGCTGCAAATTATTTCAAAAAAAAAGAAAAAGGAATTTAGATAGCAGCTATAGATCCTTTGTTAATTAATTCCAGTGAGTTGACAACTTAGTGGATTTTTTATTTTCTTTTGGGAAAAAGAAGAGAAAATGTTTGTAAACGAGTCTTGGTATGCATCTAGGATTGTGATGGAAATGAATATATTAACGATTACTATGAAGTAATTAGACCGTTCGCTGTGAAGAAAGATACACCTAGAAAAAAGAGATATAATTTTTAAAAATAAATTATACATGTAGTTTCTTTGCTCTTGTGGGGAAAAAAATCGATGCGATTAATTAATTATTTGAAATAATGGCAGATTTAGAATTAAGTGTCTTATTTTAGATTTAAAATGTCATTTTGAAATATATATTTAAATCCTATTTATACTTGCTTTTCACAAATATACAATTTCGAGTCAATCGTGAATTCTGCTGAACTCGTGACTTTTAAATTAAATCTGCCGTTGAATCCTTGCATCTTTTTCACAAGGTCATGCAACACATTACACTTAAATTTAATGACAAATACAATAATGAAGAGCTTAGACAATTGCATACGTAAGATGATACGTATTTGACATGAAATTAAAAGGCTCTAGAAATTAAACCCGACAGAATGGAAAATTTTCTGTATGAAGTGGAAGATGACTAGCTAATATTTGTAGGGGTCGTTTGGTTATTGGAATAAGAATATTAATCTCGTTATAAAATTTTGGATGATAGTTATTCAATATTTGGTTGTAGGTATTAATTAACTAATACCAATATAATTTTATACCAAATTAAAATGATGATATTAACTATCTCATTTTTGAGGTATCATATATAACCATGGAATATTTCAAAATTATAATCCCGTGGGATATACCAGAACTGGACCAAACGACCCCTTAAAAGTATTAATTGGTCTCTCTACACAGTATTAATTAGGTACACAGCTTAGCTTGAACTAATTGATAGTGATCATAATAACTATATATAGTCAAGAATGTTCGGTCTTAGCCATTGTCGTACACAAAATACTTTTCATTTTTCCACATTTAATTCTTGACGATGCTTCACCTAATTAGAAAATAATAATTACATATACTACAAATATACGACAAGTAAAGGGAGAAAATTGTATTCCTTTAATTTGGTCAATGCATTATTGTAGATTAAGACCGTATGCTAGTACTATATTAATTGAGTGTGCAGCCTAGTCGCTGTTTTATTTCTTAAATAAATTTTGAATTCAGTTCTTGATGAAAAGAGAAAGGTTAGCAAAATATAATGTTTGGATTATAAACTACCAAAGATTTTCTTGTTTTGGTCTTTAAATTGTTTAGTGTTCCACAAAGATAATATTATGAGATTCATTATGATCAGCATTCGGGGCTTATTTGCTATTATTAATTCTTAATATTATTGTTTTTGTGTTATAGTTATTGTATATTGTTTTTTGAGATTAATAGATGATGTCATTAACTAAATTCTATATTGCATGAGAAAGAAAAATGATACGATTGTGATAAGTCTAACCTAGTAATTTCATGTATGTTAAAAATGAGATAAAACAATAAATTTAATTCAATTAAGATAATGCGGAAACTAAATATATACTTTCTCAAGAAAGGAAGTTGCCAAACTTTGACTATAAACTAGACCAGGAAAATGTTAAAATTGAGGATTTACAGAAAAAAGGTAAACACAAGCTGAAAGGAAATTGTTTTTCTACTTGCCATGATAAATTTCTACATTTTCAGTTTGACACATCTTCTCTTAACTCTTAAGATGCAAAAGAGTACTTGCAGCAAACTTTTGGACTAAAATAATTTTTAAAAGATAAAAATAAATTGGAAGGGGGGAATAATTAACGTCCCTATAATACAATAATATTAAAGTTGGTTTTGATATAAGTAAAGAAGACTCACCTATATGCAGGAGAGTGTGGAGGTCGATGATAGAGTTTAACAGGGAATCTAGTGTTTCTATTCCAGCAGTTTAGTATTATTCTAGTATTTTTTTATTCTTAGATTTTCATTACTACCTGATGTTGTTTATGCTTTGGTTCTATTATTGCTATTATACTTCTTCTTCTTTTTTACTGTTGTGATTTTGGTTATCTTGAACTGAGAGTTTATCGAAAATAACTGTTGTATCTATACAAGATAAGGGTAATTCTACGTAAATACTTTCAGACCACACTCGTAAAATTTCACTGGGTATGTCATTATTATTATTGTATTGACATATGCTCATTCTGGTAGGAAATAGCAAAGTCTACTTGAAAGAAAAATTAAGTACAAAAACGAAGACATTCGTGTAAATAAGGCATTTGGTCCACAATCTCATGACATGGTGGCCTCCACTGTATTTTAGTTCTTGACCATTCTCTCTTTTGATTTTCAAGTCTACACTTCCGGATTTTTCTTTTCTATTTAGTTTTGAGTTTAATTAATTTGAAATACAACTGCAAGAAACTATCTGAACCAGGAAACGCACTAAAAGTTAAGGTGTACCCCAAATCGATTAATATAGTTGTCTAAGATTTAAATCATAGAAAGTCAATCAAAATATATATCTGTTATTTAAGAAATATTCACATATATACATACATATTTTTGGAAGTTACTGGGAACCAACTATCCAAAAGAGTAGGCCCGCCTCTGGTCCCAAGTAAGTATAGATAAATAACCTAAACGCATAATACCACATTATTCCTTAAATTTTGGTACAATTTATACAGTACACACCTGAGCTTTTTATAGTCCTAATTACCTTCTATACTTCGCTATTTGATAGTCTTGACACTGCTGAACAATCTCATTTGATGGAAGTGAGAGCCACATGCTGCCATGTGGAATTTTTTGTCCACGTGGCATTTTCTAAAAATAAAATATATTTTTATTTTATTTTTTTGAGCCAAATTTGTAAAGAAAAAAAAGTAAACTTCAATGGGATGTAAAAAAAAATCCATACAATCAGTGTAATTTGATTGATTGTAGTACTCTAAAAAGTTTCACTACATTGGTCAAAAGCTGGAGAATTAAGTAATGTCTCGTACATATCAAACTATTGGAACATGTAGAATTAAACACTGAACAAGCTAAAATAATAATTACATTACACTACTTATCAGTTTATATAAAATAAGTTTCTTAATTTAAAATGATCAATGTGCATTAGTATTTCTTAACTGTCATCTATATATCGTTTCTTTTTAACCAGGTCCACACGCAAAAGACTAAATTGGAGACTGCATTTTCTTTTATTTTTCTTTCCTATTTTCAATGAGAATGGAATGACAGGAGTCCAACTGCTTCCACTAAGTTAATAAAGTTTGTATTGTATATTTTTCTATAATTGGGTTGAAAAGTTAGAAATAAAAGGCATACCTTTGGCTGTATGAGCTATGCATATAACATGTCCATAATATATATGTTTAATAAATAAGGCTTCTTCCAAAAACCATTGGAGGGTCAAACATCTAATATTTTTGTGTGATTTCTGATGATATATATCTTGATTCTTTTTATTTAATTTGTATATCTAAGAGCTGCATAAAAACGGCTACTAATAAGAAAAGTAATAGTTAAAAACACTCTAAAAAGGTATTTCCAAAATTAAAGTCAATTAACTCCTCATATTGTTATCAACATTACTTACCTAACAAGCTGTGTAAACAGTGCGAAATCACTTGTGAGTTCACAAGGAAAAAAACTAGCTAGCCAACAACAATCTTTTGTTTCTTTTTTCCTCCCTTTATTTGTTATTGAATAGTCTATTTCAATACCATACACTATATGATCTATTTCAATAATATCAATCGTAAAATCAATTTCCGCTTATAATAATTTACCTTAGACTCCTTTATTGCTTTTCAATATTATATGCATCTTTTTCAGAAAAATAATAATAATATCATACATAGTGAACAACTATTATTAAATGCCTACATTTAATCCTACCTAAGTTAGGTCTGATTATAAGAATTCTTATTGTTTACATCACTTTAATTTCTGTATTAATATGTGAGAATTCAAAATCAAGCCATAACCGTCCGTCTTTATTCTAGGTTAAGATCACTAATGTGAATAAGCTTTGATTATATGAATTATTATAGTTTATATCACTTTAGTTTTTATATTAACATGTGAGAATTTATCATAAATTGAGCCATAACCGTCCGTCTTTATTCTATCTTAAGATCAGTAATGTGAATAAGTTAACACAAAGAACTTCATACATTGTGAACTAATTATTAAATTAAAAAATGTTAAGAAAGGTCATAATCAGGCAAAGAAAGGGAGCTAAAATTAAGAAGGTGTTTTCTAAAGCATGTGCCACACGAGCTGACCTTTGTCTCTTACCCCAAACACATAGCCCACCAGCCACAAGAACGATATGATATTTCTTTGTCATTCTCCATTTCTAGACACGTAGTGAAATGGTGGTTAAGGTAGTAGGAAATTTGCTTCTGTCTCACTAATTGTAGCAACCCACAATGCCAACCTCTTATCAATTATCATCCTTTCGTGTATTTTTGAAATTATTTTTCATCCGTGTTCGGTGCCTGTATTAGAGTTCGATTAAATCCAGATTCATCGCAAATCTCACATCAGAAAGTAAAACGTTCCGTAACAAAGGGAATTTTATACTCAAGGCTGAAACCCGAACCTCCGATTAAGAATAAAAGAGTATTCACCACTCTACCATAACCCTGATTTGTTTGTATATACTTCATTTATCCTAATTTATGTGACGGTGTTGGAATTTTAAGAGTCAAACGAGTTAACTATGACCGTAGTCTTTATGTTTTTTAAATATTTGTAGATATTAATTATCGTGACTTATAGTACTTTTGCGTAGTTTTAAAATATGTAAACGTTAGTTTAAATTTAAAGATTATATATTCTAATGCATGGTCAAAATTAAGAAGTTTGAATTAGAAAAATAAAAAGTGTCATATAAATTGGGATAGAGAAAGTATCTTTTTATTATACATATTGTCACGACCCGAAATTCCCACCTTCGGGACTGTGATGGCGCCTAACATTTCACTTGCTAGGCAAGCCAATGTTAGAATAATCTTAACCATTTTTAAACAAATTAAATTAAACGAAAGTCAATTACTGAAATAAAGTGCAGAAGACCATAACTACCGAATCATCAAAATACATCCCCGAATCTGGTGTCACAAGTGCACGAGCTACTAGAATAATACAAATAAAGGTCTGAATAAAATTCAAGTTGTTTGAAAGATAATACACAACTAAGATAAGATAGAAGGGAACTTCAGATCTGCGGATGATGTGCAGTTATACCTCAAGTCTCCTCTGGGTAGCTGAATCCGAGTAAGTCTATGGTACGCCGCTGTGACCAACTCCAAATTCTGCACAAGAAGTGCAAAGTGTAGTATGAGTACAACCGACCCCAAGTACTCCGTTAGTGTCGAGCCTAACCTCGACGAAGTAGTGATGAGGCTATGACAAGACACGTACGTAAACAACTTGTACAAGTATATACAAATACGAAGCAAATATAACACAATAAATAATAATTTATAAATTTGGGAGGGAACATGTGAAGGGGAATAATATAATAACTTCAGCAGGAGAAGTGTCACGTAGCAGCCAATTGATTCATCAATAATAAAATGAGCAGCTGGTAATATGAAAATGGCATGGCACCACCCTTCGTGCTTTTACTCTCATTCTTTCCATAAATTTATAAATAAATAATAAGATTGACACAACATCCCCCTTCGTGCTTTTACTCTCATTCTTTCCATAAATTTATAAATAAATAATAAGATTGACACAACATCCCCCTTCGTGCTTTTACTCTCATTCTTTCCATAAATTTATAAATAAATAATAAGATTGACACAACATCCCCCTTCGTGCTTTTACACTCTTTCTCAGCATGTCAAGGATAATATAAATAATATAAATGGCACGACATCACCCGTCGTGCTTTTACACTCTTCCTTACCATGAAAATAATCATATAAATTCAGAAGAGTATTAAAATATGGGGATATATACTTATCAATCAATTCAATACCAGAAGGTATTCTCACCTTCCAAAATATTCAACAATAATTAAACTAGCAATAATCTCATGAAAAATGATCAAATAAATAATAATAACTTAAGCAGGAATATCTTAATTAAATGGGTAATTATTCACAATAACCAAATTTCACCCGCATGCTTTGACTCAACCACAATGCATAAGTACTCATCACCTCACATATACTTTGTACCCGCACATTAAATCACGTAGCAAATAGACAAATAAGTCATACTCCCTCAAGTCAAGGTTAACCACGACACTTACATCGCTTTGCCACCAACTCAAGATTTCAATAAACCTTTGCCTCACGAATTATTGTCCGAATATCTTAAATCTAGTCACAAACAATTCAATATACTCAATACGAATTATAGAAACTAATTCTATATGAAAATACTAAATTTTCCAATCAAAAATCCGAAATTTAATTCAAAAATCAACAGTGGGGTCCAAGTATCAGAATCCGACAAAAGTTACAAAATATGAACGCTCATTCAACCACGAGTCCAACCATATTAATTTTACCAAATTTCGACATCAACTCGACCTTCAAATCCCCAAATTTTATTTTAAAATCCCTAGGCCCAAATCCTCGAATTTCACCTCAAAAACACGTAATCTAATCGGAATAATCGATGGTAATTCAATATTATTAACTAACAATGATCACAAGTGACTTACCTCAAGTTTTTCTGTGAATTCTCGCTAAAATATCGCCTCAACCCATGTTGTAAAATGTCCAAAATGACAAAAATATTGGAACCCTCTATTTTTGTAATCTGTCCGGTGCTTTCACACATGCAGACACTTAACCGCATATGCGGTTCCGCTTTTGCGGAGATTGTGGTCGCTTCTGCGGACAAGAATTCGCTTCTGCGAAGAAGCGTCCGCTTCTGCGACGCCAGACTCGCTTCTGCGAGCTCGCACCGGCGGTCAAAAATCTGCAGGTGCGATTACACTAGAAGGCCAAAATTTCAGATTTTCCTTAAGTCCAAATTTTGATCCGTTAACCATCCGGAATCCACTAGAGGCCCCCAGGACCTCAACCAAATATACCAACAAGTCCTAAAACATCATACGAACTTAGTCGAAACCTCAAATCACATCAAACAACGCTAAAACCATGAATCATACCCCAATTCAAGCTTAAGGAACTTAAAAATTTTCAACTTCTACATTCGATACCGAAACCTCTTAAATCAAGTTCGATTGACCTCAAATTTTGAACACAAGTCATAAATGATATAACGGACCTATAAAAATTTTCAGAACTGGATTCCGACCCCGATATCAATAAAAGTCAATTTGTGGTCAAACTTTGAAATCTTTAAGCCTTTAAGCTTCTAGTTTTCGTCAAATGGCAATAATTCAAGTTAGGGACTTCTGAATTTTATTTTGGTCATACGCCCAAGTCCCAAATCACGATACAAACCTACTGGAACTATAAAAATACTGATCCGGGTCCGTTTGCTCAAAATATTGACCGAAGTCAATTTAAGTGAGTTTTAAAGCACTACTTCACATCTTTATTAATTTTTCACATAAAAGTTTTCCGGAAAAATATACGGATTGCGCACGCAAGTAGATAAATGCTAATGGTGCTATTCGGGGCCTCAGAATACGGAAATGAATATTAAATTTAAAGATAACATTTCGAGTCATCACAATATGTATATTTCTAGTCTCGGAAATTTACATCAAGAATATAAATTTGCTACTAATCGTTTATGTTTTCATATTTGAATCAGAATATTTGAATTTTGTTTTAATAGCTAAACCGTTTTAAAAGAGATACCTAATGGTCAAACGTACATGAAGAAGGTTAATCAAGATTTACATCGAATAATCTCCTAAACATCTATAGAGCAATTATTCTAAGAATAGAGAACATGCTTTGGAAAATTGGATCTGCACCACTAAGTCGTAATTAATTATCAATTTCACCTGCTTTCCACATTCAAATTAATTTATGTTACATATGGCTCGATTTAATTGCAAGGGGAAAAGTTAGTGTCAAAATACTGAAGCTGGATAAGGTCTATTTTTCGGCGTATTTTACTCGTCATTTCAATCAAGAAGGAAAAAGAGCCAAAAACATCCAATTTGGATTATTAGTGGGTTATAAAGTCATCGATCGTATTTTCTATGTTAAGAGTAATCTTTAATTAGTCATCCTTGTCTTCCTTTTGGAGCGACTGACGTCCAAGAAAGCTGGAGATTAAGAAGGAAAAAAAAAACAATTTCTTCAAATCGAGTTAAAATAAATACGCTATACATAAAAACAAATCTTCATTAATGTCATAAGATTAACCAATTTAGTAGCTAGTGCAACAACCAATCACATTT
>AWOL01S0027579.1:16122-50890 GCA_000715115.1 Nicotiana otophora | reverse complement strand
GAGGGGGGTGAATGTGTAATCGAGATTTGATCTGAATCTCTAATTTCGACTACGTGGGCTCGAGTTGAAGTTTTGTTTATTTAAATTTTGAACCTTTATCATTCGTGGGTAGTTTCTAAAGACTACACTTATGCGCTTCTTGTGCAGATCTTGATATTGGTACTAGCAGAGTCCCGAGAAGTACTTAGCAGATACCATGCGGTGATTCAAGGTAGAGTTGCATTTCGTTCGCAGTCCTTAGAGTCACTTTTCCATTTTCATTTTATTGTTTCCATTTTGTTTTGAACAATATTGTATTTCTTTCAAATCATTGTATTTTGTTGAATCTAGAAGCTCATGTACTTGTGACTCCACATCTTGTGTTATTCGTGTTGTATGATGGTTTTAGACTTATTGTATTTATATTAGAGATTGTCTTTTTGCCTTGTTATTAATATATTGCCAGTCCTTTATAGTGTTTCTTCTCTGTTATGAGTTGGCTTGCCTCATAAATATTGTTAGGCGCCATCAGGATCCCGATTGATTGGGATTTCGGGTCGTGGCAAGCGTTACTTGCCAGTAAATTTAAAAAATATTATACTTAAAGTGAATTTGCTAAATTAAAGGAAATAACAACAAAAACAACAACAACTCAGTATAATCCCACTAGTGGGGTATGAGGATGGTAGTGTGTACACAAACCTTATCCCTACTATGTGGTAGAGAGACTGTTTCCGATAGACCCTCGGCTCCCTCCCTCCAAGAACTCCCCACACACTGCTCTTGGGGTGACTCGAACTCACAACCTCTTGATTGGAAGTGGAGGGTGCTCACCACTAGAGCAACCTACTCTGCTTATTCCAATAATTTTCATTTTAAAAAAGTAACATATCATGATTACTGTATCGTGTTCACTTTATCAATATTTTCGTAAAATACTTTAGAGAATATTTATTGAAATAGGAATTGTAACTGGAGTAGTGTCTTATAGTTGAACATGAAGTAAGAAAAAGAAATGGGAAGCCTCTTGAAACACTAATTTTTATTATCAAAATCAAAATGAAAAAGAAAAGGAAAAAGTTAAAGAAAAATTAACCAAAAGCTTTGCAAATATACAATTTCAAGTGAATCACCCTTAAATTTCTATTTATTGTATAATTTTTATAATTTGTAACAAGCAAGCGTTACTTGCCAGTAAGATAAAAAACAATTATACTGAAAGTGAATTCGCTAAATGAAAGGAAAAACTTTGCTTATTCTAATAATTTTTATTTTTAGTTTATACAATAACATATCATGATTACTGTATTATGTTCATCCTATCAATATTTCGTAAAATGATTTAGAGAATATTTATTGAACTGGGAGCTCTAACCGATAAAACAGAAAGTAAGAAAAAGAAATGGAAAATTTACTGGGGCCTACGCATAATTAGAAAACTTATAACTGTCTTTCGCAAATTTTGCCCGCCGAATTCCTCCTCTAAAACCTTTTCTTTTTGGTTATTGTATAAAAACCCCTAAACTTGGCAATGCCTGTAACTCTACATACCTAAATTATTGGATGTTTTCTTTAGCCCCTAATCTTCAATATTTTCTATTTGTTTCCCCTACTTTTATTTTGGTCTTTTTCTTTCACCTTCTCGTGGAGTACCAAAGGCGCAGAAATAGATTCACTCTCTCTAAGGCGTGTGGAGTTTTAAAAATGCAGCCATGAGTATTTTTCTTCTTGTTTTATTTCTTAAGTTGTTCTTATTTCTTTTTTCTTTTCTCCATTTTCTTGATTTCCGTATTCATTTTCAAAACTCAACACTTTTTTGTTGATAACAGCAAACCCAGTTAATATCAATAACACCAAAATAATTGTAACACTAAAAAGATAAAACAGTAATGGTACACCCAATTGCATATGATGTCGAAATTTATTCAATAATAGGAAGCCAGTTAAAACCCCATGAACTTAAAATAATAGTAACACAATTTTTTTTTTATCTATAGCAATCCCAGTTGTAAATCATGGCAGAATTTAATCGATAATAATAAACTCAGTTGCACATCAGGACAAAATTTAATGACAGCCAATCCATTTCGAAACACACAACCCTAATATAATAGTAACACATAATGGTCCAACAACATCAGTCCCCAAGCATCAAATGACCATGATGCAATAGTAAGATGTAGTACTTTAGGGGGATGATAGAATAAAATTTGCATGGAACTGGCAAGCCTTGCATCTTTGAGCATAGTCCAAACAATTTTTTATCATCATTGGCCAATAATATCCCATACTTTTTATATGAAAGTGGAGCTTTGGTCTAGACTGGTGTGACCCTATATCCCAGAATGTGCTTCTTGCAAAACTTATAGTGCTTCATCTTACCCTAAGCATCGCAAGAGTACTCCCTCAAATAATCTTTTGTATAGAGTATATTTGTAGTAAAGGAAGCGAGGCGCACGACGGAAGATTTCAGTCCTTCTCCTCGGGTTTTCTGAAAGTATCCCGTAGCTCAAGTAATCGATAATGGGTTGTCGCCATTCTTCCCTCTCAGCTTTAGAAACAGCCACAAGATGCTCGAGTTCATTTTCTTCATTTTCACCCTCATTTGGCGGCGACACTACCCATGTTTGGCAAATAGTAACTTGCGCTTGATCAGGCAGGGTTAAGGATAAAGCTAGGGTAGCTAAAGCATAAGCCTTCTTATTTTCTTTCCTAGGTACATGTTGAGTAGTCACATCATCAAACCAACCCATCAAAGTTTTAGCATAATTATGATAAGGGCGTAGTTCAGGTTTCTTGACCTCGTAGCTACCTAAAAGATGGTTGACTACTAACTGGGAGTAACCAAAGACTTGCAACTGCAACCGCTTGATATCGACAGCCATTTCAAGCCCAAGTATTAATGCTTGATACTCAGCAATGCTGTTAGAGCAGAGTTGCGTCAGTGTAAAAGAGTAGGGCAAAACTTTACCTTGAGAAGTGACAAATACTAAGCCATGACCAGCTCATCCATGATGTGCAAAACCATCAAAGTACATCTTCCATGGAGGTTGAACTTCAATGACCATTGCGTCCTCATCAGGTAGTTCGTCAGTTAGCTCCCAATCATCAGGTATATGGTGATCTGTCAAGAAGTCCGCTAACGCTTGTCCTTTTATAGGCTTTTGAGGGATGAACACAATTTCGAATTGTTGAAACTGGAGGTACCACCTTGCTAGTCGATCACTAAGGACAGGTTTTGACATCACGAACTTAATGGGATTTGCTATAGAAACAAGACGAATGACATGAGCTTGAAAGTAGTGTTTCAACTTTTGGATAGAGAAGACTAGTGCCAAACATAACTTTTTGATTGGCGAATAATTCAGCTCATTTGGTGTCATCATCCTGCTCAAGTAGTAAAGGGAGTTTTCTTTCCCTTCACTATTGTTTTGGGCTAACATCGCTCCAACAAATCTTTCTTGTGTTGAAATATATAGTATCAACAACTTTTCAGGTATATGAGCTGCCAAAACTGGAGGCTCCATCAAGTAAGTTTTAATACTTTTAAAGGCATTGCTAGAAGCTTGGTCCCACTTGAAAGGAACACATTTCTTCATGAGGCGACTAAATGGTTGGCACCTCCCAGCTAGGTTTGAGATAAATCTCCTAAGGTATGCTAGCTTTCCTTGTAGATTTTCAATTCATGAATATCCCGAGGCTCAGGCATTTTCAAAATTGCATCTACTTTAGCTTGATCAATTTTGATCCCTTGACATCAGACAACGAAACCAAGGAACTTTCCGGAAGTAACTCCAAAGGCGCATTTCAATGGATTCATCCTAAGTTGGTATCTCCGGAGAAACTCAAACACCATTCTCAAGTCTTTTAAGTGGTCGCTCTTCTTCTTGAATTTACCACCAAGTCGTCAACATAGCATTCGACGTTCTTGTGGAGAAGGTCATCAAAAATATTCTGCATAGCTCTTTGGTAGGTAGCACCAGTGTTCTTCAAGCCAAAAAGCATTACCTTGTAGCAATAAATACCCTTGGGGGTGCAGAATGCAGTAAGCTCTTCATCTTTTGGTGCCATGCATATTTGGTTATATCCCGATGAACTTTCCATGAATGAAATTGCCTCATAACGAGTAGTAGCATCGATCATCAGCTTTGGGATATGAAGCGAGAATTCATCTTTGGGACACGCATTGTTAAGATCCCTGAAGTCAACACACACTCGAATCTGGCCATTCTTTTTTCTTACATGGAGAATATTTGAGACCCATGTTGGGTAATTAACTTCATAAATAAAGCCATGTTCGATAAGTTTGTTAACTTCTGTTCCAATCAGGGGAACCAAGTCCGGCCTAAAACGCCTTTGAGCTTGTTTAACAGGACGAGCACCATTCCTGATTGCCAGGTGATGGACTGCTACTTTGGGATCCAAGTCAGGTACCTCTTTATAACTTCAAGGAAAGGCATCCCTATACTCCTTGAGTAACTAAATATAAGTTCTTTCTTCATCGACCGCTAGTGAAACACTTAGATAACTGGGCCTTGGTTCTTCGTCGGTGCCAAGGTTTACTTCTTTCATAGCGTCAATTGTTGCCTTTACCCCCTTTTCAAGTTCAGACGGAGCATCCTTTGCATCTTCATCTTCTTAAGGGTCCCCATCATTGAAGGATATGCGATAACACGGTGAAACATTATCCATTAGAGATGAAACACCATGCTCGCCTTGTGCAGTAACATGATACAAAGAATCCATATTTTCTTCGTATTTATTACATTCTTTAGTGTAGACCACAATGTATGGCTTTACATTCAGTACCTCATCACACGAAACCATGACTTCTATTTGTCGCCTCATTCTAGAAGGAACCAGACTTTGGAACTCCTTAGAGATCTTCTGGATTCTAGGCAAAATGGGTGTTCTTGTATTTTGATAATTTCTTCGGAACTTGCTCCCCTTCTTTAATGGACCCAATCTCTCAAATACAGAAGTCCTCACAGTTGATTTTCCAAGTCGATCAAAGACAGAAGGCCTATTAGAAACTGCAGATTCATCTTCTACAGTGATGATATTATTACTTGCCCTTCTTATAGAGATGCGAATTGGTGGAGGTTTCTTGTATCCCAGACCTTCACGTGGTTGCCTTATAGCAGCTTCTAAAGAGAGATTCCCTAATTTTGATAGCTCATTGGGATTATACCCAGCTTTTGCAAATTGCCTATAAGAATTAGGATCAAAGCCTTCATTTGTACGCTTTGTAGGGAGTGCCACATTCTGAGAATGCTTTTGGGCGACAAACCCTCCAAGTAGCATTGAGGATGGCTTTACTGCCTCAATTCATTTGATCGAAAGAGTTAATTCCCTTAGAATATTGGTTTGGAAATTAGATGATTCACCCTTCTTTTGTTTTTCTTTTTAGGGATATAGTGGAGCGCATGAGTTACTTTCTTGCCATGAGACACAACGTTCCCTTATGAGATTTATTTGAGTTAGGGTGTACCTCATCAACAACAACTTTGGTTTTGTCGGCAAACACCCCAGCTCTCTTATTAGTGGACTCGTCATTCTTTCTATTCATGACATCATCAACTTTTAGCTCCTTCACACTGCGGTTCTTCAAGTAAAACTTTGCATCGGCGAAGTGTGACTCAGCCTCAGTGAATGGCTCGTCATTAACAACTATCTTCTTCTCGACTTCTCCTTTGTAGTACTTCAAACATTGATGGTAGGTAGATGGAACTACTTTATTCTCATATATCCAAGGTCTTCCAAGCAAGACGTTGTATGAAGTCTTTGCATCGATCACATGCAGCCATGCACTTGATTGAATATCTTCAATGGTGATTCCCAACCTGATCGTACCTATGGCTCCTTGCCCCCCCTTGGTTGAATCCTTAAATCATCACACAACTTTCCGAGAGTTTGTTCATGTGAATACTAAGTTCTTTCATAGTGCAAATTGGCAGGATGTTCACTGAGGATCCTCCATCAACAAAAATTCGATTTACCCTTTCATCGCGCATATAGCCAACCAGGTACAACGAGCGATTATGAGGAGTGTCACCTAGTAGAAGATCCTCATTTGTGAAAGTAACTTTTTCCTCGCAAGCATTAACTTTTTGAGGAATGGAATCAATGAGCTTTTCTGAAGATGGTGCCAATGGTATGTCATCACTATTTTCTTCCCCTTTATTAGCATTGCAACACGAGGCCTCAATACCATTATGGGAAATCTTCATGCGGAACCAACATTGCAAGAAATCCTCTATGGTCACTAGATGTTGTGGATTTTGAGGGTGGTGCATCTCCACTTTTTCTTTCTTCAAACGCCTAAATGGATTCTGTTTCCTTGGTCTTTTTACCATCATTTTCCTTGTTGGTTGTTCTTTTGATTCCTTTTGTGGGCTTCTTTTGTGGCACCTTCGACGAGTCACCAACGTCCAACCGTCATCATTATCAGGCTGATCAACTTCAACCTTGTCGTTCTCCCGTAATTCTTTATCTTTACTTTGTTTGAAACTACATAATTCATCTAGACTGAATGAGCCAAAGGTGATAAAGACTTGGTTTACGCTTTCTTTCTCATCTTCAAGCACGATCTTCATTTCACGAGCTAAGTCCATAACTTTGTCCTTGAATACAAAGCACTTCTCCAGAGGGTGGCTCACAAGTCGGTGGTATTTGTAGTAATTCGGGTCATTCGTTGTCCCAGCTTCATTTGACCGCTTCATCTCTGGAAGCTCAATGAGATTTAACTAGAGGAGTTCTTCAAAATTTGTTGGCACATCAGAATCCAGAAATGTGTACTCCTTCTCTTGCATTTCTTTTAGAGTTAACTTTACACTTGGATTATCTTGAAAAGAAGTGGATTTCATACTCTGCTTCTTGCTCACCTTCGTTGTGAACTTCATAGGTGATGTGTTGACATTCATAGCTTCTTTGTCTTCAGACTTGGCTACAAACTTGCTCCATTTCCTGACTTCTTGCTTATTGTTCCCTTTATGAGGCTCATAGATAGGTAGCCTTTCATTTCCAGCAGAAGCCATGCTCAACTCCATGTCATGGGCATGAGTCACAAGTTCTTTAACTGTGCTAGGCTTGATACCTTGCAAGATGAGACAAGGATAGCCTTAGCAGACGCTACTTGTCTTGGGGAAAAATCAATCTCTAGAACTTTTGGGAGCTTTCCAGGTGCTTGGGTAGATTATTCTTCCATCAAGATTCCCACCCTGTCTGTTAGCTTGTCAATTCTAGCATCTTGATTTTGCATGCACTTTGTCAAACCAGCGATTGCTTCCATCAAGTTTGCCAACTTCTCCTCCATAGATGAAGCGTTTGTCACAATGTCTTGCATGATTGTGTTGGACAATGGAAAGTAGCACGAATTGTCACATAGATTGATCCTCGATTGGCTCATGCTATGTGGTATAAGTGGTGATGATCCATCACCTGAAGTATCACCATTTTCCTTCTCAACAGAGTTCTTGGATCCAGAGAGGTCAAGTAGCGCAAGAGGCTTCTTAATCTTTTCAACAACATCGCTTCCTCTTTTAGGTGCATTCATGGAGGATCTTGATCCTTTTGAGGATGAAGACCCAAAAATAGGGGTTGATGCGGATGACACTTGTAGTGCTTGTTGTCCTAAAGATCTTGCTTTGCTCCTTGTAACTGGTCCAAAGCTTCCAAAGGTAACATCGAGGATGCTTTCCACATCAGCATAGAACCTGGAATTAGCAGCCTTGGTGGAAGTTGATATGGAGTTGATTTTCTTTGAAGCCATTTCGATTTTCTTGAACTTTTGTGATTGAAAAGTTGAGATGAGAGGTAGAGATTATCCCACTGGGCATGCCAGAATTTGTAGGCAATAAATTTGCATCCAAGAAATAAAATTAAGACCAAAAGATANTCTACTACTCCATTGTTTTTCTACATTTCTTTTTTCTTCTTTTTCTTGTTTAAACAAATTAATTTCTTCTTCTAAAATTAAATTCCTCTTGCCATCTCTGATTTTAAAGTTCTCTTCTAATTCTACCTTCAACTCCCTTCATTTATCTATTGAACTACACTAATTAGATATGAAGCCGAATGCTACAATTATATATATATTTAAATTTAAAAATACAGTACTATGTTGGTCTCCTTTTCACTTAAAGGCTTAAAGCCACATAGGACTCAGTTTTATTTTGCGCTTCACTAATTAAAACACGAATCTAAGTTGTTATACATTTTCTTGAACTTTTGTGATTGAAAAGTTGAGATGAGAGGTAGAGATTATCCCACTGGGCATGCCAGAATTTGTAGGCAATAAATTTGCATCCAAAAAATAAAATTAAGACCAAAAGATATTGCAACAATCATAGTATTTGATGTTAACAATATAAGTGTACAATCTCTATGAATCCTCTGATTCTTCTTTCCAATAGTAAATAAATTCAAGGGACCTTAAGCTTGATCTTGAATCTATATTTGTTGCCACGAACGATGATCTTGGATTCAACTAGCACGAACTTTGATTTGAACTCTTACTCCTTGAATCTTGATTTGTTCTTCGTTCTTAAGCTTGAACTTGATTTCTTGAACTTGAACTTGATTGCTTGAATCTTGAAACTTGTAGAGAAATTTACGGCGTTTGATCCTCTCTTGATTCTTATTATAACTTCTGGTGTCTTTTCTGGGTTATAAAGACCTCTAATTATAGTTGTGGAAAGGAAGAGTTATGATAAGAACAAACTCTTTTCGACCAATCAGACTGAAGTGTGACAATGCCGTATTTGATTAGCTAGAACATGTCTGTTATACCACATATTTTTGTACGTGAAAGTACATCGTAAGTAAATTGATGTAAGCTTGAAAATAATATCCTATTTGAAAGTATATAAATTTTGGGAAAAAATTGGATTTAAGTTGCGGAAAAAATAACCGACTAAGGATTTTTCTTGTAATGAAGCGTTTTGAGCAATACATTTTGTAAGCTTTATTATGTCTTTTTGGGACATATTATTTACCAAGTTGAAGGTATTTGAGTCTATTTTCTAACACATTTAACCGTTCGTCGATATGATATAGGAGTAGAGAGATATTCGCATTTTCGGGAGACTGCGCAAGCAGCACCCATGGGACCCACAAAGTCGGGGAAAATTTCCAGCTTGTATTAAAGTCAATTCTCCGTTGTTTTAACTCATTTTTCTGGTCCAAAACAGTTCCTAAATCCTCTCAAATACTCCTCCATGATTCTAGGGTGAGAACCTAAGATAAAAACACGAATCCAACGCTAGAAATCCTATGGTGCTTGCTAGATCATAGTTCTTCGTCTTGTGGCTGTTTTGGAGGGTTCTTCAAAGGTAAGTAACCTTAGATTTCGTGTTATTATTGTTAATTAAGGTAATAATCAGTGCCTCCTTCATATATATTAGATTTTCAAGGCGAACTACAAGTGTTTACATACTAACTTGAACACCAAAAGTTGATTCAAGAAGAGAATACAACACCTATAGTGTTGTGGTGTTATTGAGGATAGTTGTGGGCTATGCTTGGCTGAAACTTTGTGTTGTTTCTACTGTTTAAGGTAATTATAAAATACTACTACATGTACTTGAAGTGTTTTGTGTGTTGATTGCATTATTTGAGCAAAATAATAAAAGAGGAGACTTGAAATAGTTTGAGATGTTATGTGTTTTAATGTACTGTTTAGAAAAGGTTATTTTCATGAACTATAAATGGCTGGAAAATGGGGAAAATAACTTGATTATGATATGGTTTCTGTTCTTATGCATGTCTATATGTTTATCATGTGAATTGGTGAAAGAAGCATGCGAAACATGAGACTGGAAGTGAAGATTAGCTTAAGTTACTTCTATGGTGTTGTATTGCCATTGAGGGCTATTGTGAGCTAAGTTGAGATTGGGTTTCGAGTTTTAGCTGCTGTCCAAGGTATGTATAACATATTCGTGGTTTTGCCTAAGGTTAATCTTGTGTTGGTTGTATTGTTTGAGTGAAAAACCATAAGATAGCACTTGAAAGGACATGTGATATGGTTATCTTTTTGGTTGGACTGTTTTGTGGCTAAATATATGGTTTGTGTTGGCTGAAAATTGTGAGAAATAATTTGATAATATTGTGGCTACTGTTGTTAAGCTTTTCTAGGTGTTAATTAAGTTGACTGAAGAAGAAAATATGAAAAATAAGTGATTAACGATAAAAAATAAGGTGCTAGACGTATGAGGCTGTTTTAAAGGCAATTTGTGGATGTTTTGAACTAGAAATAATATAGTACATATAAGTATGATGTTATAAAGTTTGTAAACTAATTTATGAAATAAGAGTTGGCTTCAATTTATATCTTGTTATGAGTAAAAATGAGCTTGCCGCTCAATATGATTATTAAGATAATTAGAGAAATTCATATCGGATTATATTGTTGTTGTTGCTATTGTTGGTTATAGTTGTTGTTGTTGGGATATTGATGAACCTTATTGGTCTTTGGTATGTATTAAAAATAGTGGAGTTGCTACACGATTTTCCTTAAGCCAAACGACTAGCCAAATACGATGGTACGACATTATATGTTAACGACAATATCATTTTACTTGTTGTAGATGCAAGAAGTTGTGTTGAGTTTGGTTGAGTAATAAGGAAGAGATCATACAGGTATGCTAAGGCTATCCATTCTTTTCTTTTGGCATGATCCATATGATACAAACGAAACGTGCAAACGCGGAACTTTCATAAATGACTCTATTAATAAAAGTAGTAGGGGTGCCTATGTTCTTGATTCCCCATGTGTCCTATTATTATATCTTATGTTCATGGGTATCAGAAAAATACGTAAGTTCTTAAAGATTATCCGAAGGCATATTGATCTTATGACATTTTGAGAAATCTAACCGATTTACTTCCTTATGCATTACATTTATTTATACATATACATTGACTCATGACCAGATGCCGTTATATATGCGTATATTATATATATGGGATATGGGAAAAGGTTATGGCATTATATACTCACCACCACCTGATCAGCTAGTATACATTGATGATTTCGTCCACAGTGGCTGAGATGATACGATGGGATGCTCTTAGAGGCTTGATGATGTTATGTACGCATATACCTATGCATGGTATGACATTTATACGCACATGCATGACATTATAAATTTTTTCATGATTAACAGAGCTATACAGAATTACAGGTTGAGTTCTTTACTCCATGTTTCTTTCATGTCTTTTATATACTACTGTCATGTCTTACATACTCGATACTTTATTTTTATTGACGTCCCTTTTGCCCCGAGATGATGTATTTCATGCCCGCAGGTCCCGATAGATAGGTTGAGAATCCTCCTAGTAGGCTTTCAGCTCAGTGGAAGGTGTTGGTGCACTCCACTTGCTCCGGAGGTGCCTATCTGGTTAGTATGATTTGGACATGTATTGATTGGTATGGTGGGGCCATATCTCAAACTTTATGACAACTCGTAGAGGCTTGTAGATAAATGTCATGTATATGGATACTTGTATGGCCTTGTCGGCCTATGTTTTGAGTATACAAATGATAATATCGGTCTTATAGGCCCGTATGTCGCATGCATAAGCTTTTATATCATGTTGGGTCATCCCATGTCGAGTATTCTCTTATGTTTAATTCTAGTTATCTCATGACGACCATTCCGGTTCATTTACCCATAATAGTATGATAAGAAGGATACGTTACGTTGGTACTCAGTTAAGTTAGGCACCAGGTGCCCGTCGCAGCCCTACGGTTTGGATCGTGACAAAAGTGGTATCAGAGCAGTTCTGTCCTAGGGAATCTACAAGTCGTGTCTAGTAGAGTCTTATTTATGGGTGTGTTGTACACCACACTTATAAGCAAGAGGCTACGTGGCATTTAGGGTTGTCACTCTTTCTTCTTACTCTAGATCGTGTGGTAGAGCTCAGTTGTAAGAATTCAAACTCCTAAATTTTATTTTATTCGTAATACAATGATACCTACATACAGAAAGACATTTGGTAAGAGATTGAATGTGGTTGTGGAAGAGTTGAGTCAGAGGAACTTGATTTTGCATCATGCTTATGATGAGTAAATGTTAGATTTTCAGCAGATCATGTGTGTACTAAGATGTGTAAGCTTCTTGATAAGGAGCCCTAAGGCAATAATATCTATCCACCCATATGGTAAAAAGAAATAAGAGAATCAAAAGGTAGATACAAGTTTCAGCAAGTACAAGAAGCAAGATGAAGAAGGGCACGGGGTACCTAGTTAATGAAGATCATCAGTATTTGCAATTCAGACAGAGAAATACAAGCATTATGAGTTACTTTCAACAGTAATAGAGTTATATACAATTGGCCACACTCATCTTAGTTATGCCCTATGGGAGCCAGCAAATATAGTTTAAGAGAAGGATAGGATATCAGGATCCAGCTGGGGTTAGAGTAACCCAAAAATGGTGGATGGATTGTTATCATTAGCTAACATTTCTGAAGGATAGTGCAAAATATGGTAATAGTTCTCCTTGCGAGACATCCAGATAGTGCACTGTAGAATTGTATAGTCAGATATGAATACCGGGATGTTCAGAAATTTCAGAAGATAGGCAGTGGAATCCTATAAAAGATAATTATTTACCTTAGTATGACTCCAGCCCCTAGTAATAAAAAAGAGAATGTTAGGTATCCCGAAAAGCTAGTGAGATGAAACAAGGAGAGCTAAAAGTGAAAGAACGTTTTGTTGAAGTTTTCAGAATAAAGTGATGGACAAAAGTATTAGCCGAAGAATAAGAAGAGAGTAAATGAAGCATCATGAGTAAGTTGTAATATATGGGTGATAACGGTAAATCAAAATATGACACGATGACAGAGTCTACAATCAAGTGAAGGAAAAGACAAGAGGAGACATGCCTTGAAACAATAGAAGAGTATAAGCCATAAAGTCATATCTTTCTTTCGAGAAATAAGTTGGTGACACCAACGTGATTACCAGAAGGAAACGTTAGACCCCAGAGTAATAGAAATTAGTATGAGCTGGTGAACAAGATAAAATGAATATAAATTAGGGACCAAATAATTTGATAATAGCATGCATCATGAGAATTTTAGAGATCACGTTCTGACGATAATAGAATGGACAATAGAAGAATAACCTTTAAAGGTCATTCAGGAAGACGCTTCCCTAAAGTGAGCACTGTGAGAAACATTAAGCTTAAGGGACTAAGTGTGCCAGTTACACTAGGTGTTAGCCTCGCACGTAAGAACTTTAGTTATCCTTGGTACATAAGGGTTACCGCAAGGCGGGTAAGATGTCAGTAAAGATGTGAAAAGACGCCCAAGATGAAGAGGTAACTATGGAATAGTAAAGAAAGAATTTGGTAAAAAGTTGAAAGGAATGAGATTGTATTTATTCAGATCCTACATATATGATACGACTCTAGAACATTATGCAAGCATGATGCCAGGGAGAGTTAGTAAGGGTTTTGCACCAGATGATACTGATAAATAAGTGGGAATGAACACTCGATACATAAGAAGCCAGTACGAGAGGTAAGTTAAGACAAAGGATATAACCCAAGAGGGGTTACGCAGAATATAGATATGAGAATGGACCAACGAGTAGTCTGTAGTGGATTTAGGAAGAGTCTAGTTATGGCTAGACCAGAGAATACAAATAAATCAACATATCGTGTAATATAAATATAGTGAAACCCAACATAGGGAATCCAGTCTCGCAGATACGAGATCGCAATTGTTAAAAAAATTTCAGATAGGAGTTGGGGTAGTTAAAGGTATTGTATAGGTGTTCCAGAAATAAAAAAGAGTGCCACTGGGGAGACATTCAAAATTACAGTTCAGAAGTAACCCTACGAGCACAAGGGCGCGGAGGTATGTAACTAAGGATACATATAGGCGAGTAAGAACATCAAAGATTTCTTTGGGTATGCGATGTAATAAGCTCGTAGCTTTATAGGAGTCAGAGGGTCTCCACTATGTACTACCCCAAAAGACTAGCTGAGGAAATAAGGAAGCAGGCTTCAACCTAAGCATACTGACATAAAGAAGAAATGGTCATATAACAATAGTCTCACTACAATATTGTATACACTCCATAAGAAAGTGGCACCATTGTGTCTAATGAACGGGAAGTAAAAATTAAAGGTGATATTTGAGATCATATAAGTTACAAGAAATTCCAGTATTCGTGGGCAACAAGATAAGCCAAGTATTCATACAACAAGTGGCGGAACGACCAGGAAAAGTAATTGCTTACATTTAAAGACAACTGAGAAGGCACAAAAGGAAATCTATGGTGCTAGCAATTTAAAAGAAGATTGCGAGTATTATAAATAGATATATGTAGGTCGCAAGCTAAAGTATTATAGTGCGATAAGGTTTTATGTAGACAAGATTAAGGTTATGAAAAGGTGAGTGAGAAGGTGACGAGAACAGGTAAGGCCTCGAGATTAAGCCTATCAAAACAAGAGAGTTGATGGTTTCCATAAGTTATAGAAAGCTCGGTACAATCTAAAGGAACTCAGAAGAGTCTAAGAATATGAGCATATAGAAGAGACGAAATGCTTCCTTGGTAGCAGAATGAGGGTGTAATGGTGATGGATAAGAGGATGGTGTTTAGGCGTTTGAATGAGTAATGATTTTAAGAAAAAGGATTTCGTGAATTGCATGGCATTAGAATACCCATATAAGATGAATCATGCCGGTATGCTATGAAATACAGTTATTGAATTATAGTATCACCCCTAGGTGAATCAAGAAAATTACTTCAAATGTTCACCGATGAGATGTGAGCCCTAGTGATAATGTATTACACAAGAGGTCTCAAGTTATCAGTGGTAGATATAGATCAACATTAAGGTAAATCAACAATATATGGATAAAAATTCCAAAGTATAAGAGGAGGTTATGATGCAATTTTCTAGATGAACAGTAATAAGAAAGCATTAAAGGACTTAGATTTATACATATGGGATAAGAAGTGAGAGAGTAACCTGGAGTTGGGTAGCAAACCTCAGTAATAATAAACCGAAGTAAGTGTTATGGTATAGTATAACCTACCTAGATGTAGTAAAGCCATAAGTATAGATAAACAAGGCTAGGAAACAAAATATAGCAATAGTGGTACATTCAACAAAGTACCAAGCGAAGAACCTCAGTATACCTATAGATGCCCAGAGAGACAGCTTGTCGTAGTCCTATATATGTTCACAATGTGAGGCCTAGAGATTGTCTAAAATCTGGAGGAAAATGAGAGAAGAGTCACATAGGCGCACATACAAGGAAAAAGTCGTACAGACTGCATGATAGAATGTAGCAATAGTAACGAGATTGGAAGAATTATGACCACGAGTTGTGGCGTGAGAAAGAGACCTAAAGGGGGGAATGCTCTGGCCTTTCATAGAACAATTGCCTAGATGGAAAAGGACAATATTAAAGTATTCATAAGAGCCATAGGTTATGAGAATGATAAGCGCATCAGTCAATATTCGAGGACGAATGTTCCAAAGAGGGGAATGATGTTACACCTATTGTTTTTGTACGTCAAAGTACGTCGTAAGTCAATTGATGTAAGCTTGAAAATGATATCCTTTTTCAAAGTATATAAAGTTTGGGAAAAAATCGGATATAAGTTGTGGGAAAAGAAAACAGACTAAGGATTTGCCTTGTCATGAAGCATTTTGAGCAATATATTTCGTAAGCTTTATGATGTCGTTTTGGGACATATTATATACAAAATTGAATGCCTTTGAGTCTATTTTATAATGCATTTAACTGTTCATTAATATGATATTGGCGTAGAGATATATTTGCATTTTCGGGAGACTGTGCACCAGCATCCACGGGACCCACAAAGTCGGGAAAAAATTCCTGCTTGTATTAAAGTCAATTCTCCGTCGTTTTAACTCATTTTTCTGGTCCGAAATAGTTCCTAAATCCTCCCAAATGCTCTCCAATAGTTCCTCCATGATTCTAGGGTGAGAACCTAAGATAAAAACATGAATCCAACACTAGAAATCCCGTAGTGCTAGCTAGATCGTAGTTCTTCGTCTTGTGGCTGTTTTGGAGGGTTCTCCAAAGGTAAGTAACCTTAGATTTAGTGATGTTCTTGTTGATTAAAGTAATAATCAGTACCTCCTTCATATATATTAGATTTTGAAGGCGAACTACAAGTGTTTACATACCAACTTGAACACCAAAAGTTGATTCAAGAAGAGAATACAACACCTATAGTGTTGTGGTGTTATTGAGGATAGTTGTGGGCTATGCTTGGCTGCAATTTCGTGTTGTTTCTACTGTTTAAGGTGAGTATAAAATCTTACTATATGTACTTGAAGTTATTTGTTTGTTGGTTGCATTATTTGAGCAAAATAATAAAAGAGGAGACTTGAAATAGTTTGAGATGTTATGTGTTTTAATGGACTGTTTTGGAAAGGTTGTTTCCATGAACTATAAATGGCTGAAAAATGGGGAAAATAAATTGATTATGATATGGTTTCTGTTTTTATATATGTCTATATGATTATCAAGTGAATTGGTGAAAGAAACATACGAATCTTGAGATTGGAAGTGAAGATTAGCTTAAGTCACTTCTATGGTGTTATATTGCCATTTAGGTCTATTGTGAGCTAATTTGAGATAGGGTTTCAAGTTGTAGTTGCTGTTCAAAGTATGTATAACATATTCGTGATTGTGACTAAGGTTAATCTTGTGTTTGTGGTGTTGGTTGAGTACAAAACCATAAGATAGCACTTGAAAGAACATGGGATATGATTGTCTTTTTGGTTGGGCTGTTTTGTGGCTAAATATATGGGTTGTGGTGGCTGAAAATTGTGAGAAATAATTTGATAATATTGTGTGTGCTGTTGTTAAGATTTTCTAGGTGTTAATTAAGTTTATTGAATAAGAAAAGATGAAAAACAAGTGATTGACGATAAAAATTAAGGTGCTAGACGTATGGGGCTATTTTAGAAGGCATTTTGTGGATGTTTTGAACTAGAAATAATATAGTACATATAAGTATTATGTTCTAAATATTGTAAACTAATTTATGGAATAAAAGTTGGATTTAATTTATATCTTGTTATGAGTAAAAACGAGCTTGCCGCTCAATATGATTGTTAAGATAATCGGAGAAACTCATATTGGATTATATTGTTGTTGTTGCTATTGTTGGTTATAGTTGTGGTTGTTGGGCTATTGATGGCCCTTAGTGGTCTTTGGGATGTATTAAAAATAGGGGAGTTGTTGCCCGATTTTCCTTAAGCCATACGACTAGCCAAATACGATGGTACGGCATAATATGTTAACGACAATATCATTTTACTTGATGTAGATGCAAAATGTTGTGTTGAGCTTGGTTGAGTAATAAAGAAGAGATCATACAGGTATGTTAAGGCTATCCATTCTTTCCTTTTGACATGATCAATATGATACAGACGAAATATGCAAACGCTGAACTTCATAAATG
The DNA here is from genome assembly GCA_000715115.1 of Nicotiana otophora. Lineage (NCBI taxonomy): Eukaryota > Viridiplantae > Streptophyta > Magnoliopsida > Solanales > Solanaceae > Nicotiana > Nicotiana otophora. The sequence goes on along the minus strand of AWOL01S0027579.1, from coordinate 33,447 downwards.
ACTATATTCATAGAAGTACTAGGGGTGCCTATGTTCTTGATTCCCCATGTATCATATTATTATATCTTCTGTTTATGGGTATCAGAAAAATACGTAAGTTGCAAAAGATTATCCGAAGGCATATTGATCTTATGACATTTCGAGAAATCTTACTGACTTACTTCATTATGCATTGCATTCATTTACACATGTACATTGACCCATGACCAGATGGTGTTATATACGCGTATATTATATGTATATGAAATATGGGAAAAGGTTATGGCGTTATATACGCACCACCACCTAATCAACTGGTATACGTTGATGATTTCGCCCACAGTGGCTGAGATGATATGATGGGATGCCCTCAGAGGTTTATATAGAATTACAGGTTGAGTTCTTTACTCCATGTTTCTTTCATCTCTTATATACTACTGTCATGCCTTACATACTCGGTACTTTATTTGTACTGACGTCCCTTTTGCTTGGGGACGCTGCGTTTCATGCCCGCAGGTCCCGATAGACAGGTTGAGAGTCCTCCTAGTAGGCTATCAGCTCAACAGAAGGTGTTGATGCACTTCACTTGCTCCGGAGTTACCTATCTGGTCAGTATGATTTGGACATGTATTGATTAGTATGGCGGGGCCATATCTCGAACTTTATGACATTTATGTACTCGTAGAGGTTTGTAGACAGATGTCATGTATATGGATACTTGTATGGAATTTTTGGCCTATGTTTTGAGTATACAAATGATCATGTCGGCCTTATAGGCACGTATGTCACATGCATAAGTTTCTATATCATGTTGGATCATCCCATGTCGAGTATTCTCTTATGTTTAATTCTAGTTATCTCATGACGGCCTTTCCGGTTCATTTACCAATGATAGTATGATAAGAATGATACGTTACGCTGGTACTCAGTTGAGTTAGGCACCGGGTGCCCATCGCGGCCCTACGATTTGGGTTTTGACAATGTTACTTGCACATGTGGCGCGTTTTAATTGGCCTTTTAATTTGGCTTGACATGCCTTATCCTTTTGACACGTGCCACGATCCTATTGGATTTTTTGTTTGACTTGGCGTGCCACGTCATTTGACACGTGGCACGAAACTGGGCCTCTAGAAAGATGACTTCTTGGGTTTAATGAAGTGAGCTCATCACTTTAGCCCAATTAAATGGGCTAGCCCAATGAATTTGGACTTATTTATTGAGACAACTACTCTTTATAGCCCCTCAAAATTTTAATAGCTCACGTTTTTCCCATTGACACGAAATGGCCTTCGGCCCAAACATATTGCATCTAGTAGCCCGAAATATCTATTTTATATAGTTTTTGTATAGTGACAGTCTATTTTATATATGTTTTGTATAGTGTCAGTCTATTTTGTATATTTTTTGTATAGTAACAGTCTATTTTGTATAGTGACAGTCTATTTTGTATATATTTTGTATAGTGATAGTCTATTGTATACAAATTGTATAGTGGCATTTTATTTAGTGGAGTATATTTTTGTATAGTGACAGTCTATTTTGTATATATTTTGTATAGTGACAGTCTATTTAGTATATTGTTTATATAATGACATTCTATTTTTTTATATATTTTGTATAGTGACACTCTATTGTATATAAATTGTATAGTGACAGTCTATTATATATAATTTTTGTATAGTGACAGTCTATTTTTTATATATTTTAACTTTATGCATAGTTATCTCCTCTCATCTTCCTCTCATCGAGAGACCAGCCACCGGCGTCCGTGGCCTCACAGTCGCCGAAAATGGTAACAAGATCGTCGGAGTTTTAAATTTTCATCCAAAGATCTTCAAAATATTAACTTCATATTCACAGAAACTATAAGAGAGAAATCAGAGAAAGAAGACAAGGCCATGAGAGTCGCGGTTGGCGGAGTTGCTTCTTCAACGGCGAGGACACCGGGGCAACTTCCGGCCGACCTCCGTTGGGAGAATCGTTTTTCCTTTCTTTTCTCTTTTTTTTAATATCTTGAAGGTAAATCAAAATACATATGAAAGCAGTAACTATGATACACCGGAAATCAAAATACATCTGGCTAGCTCTGTTGACAGTGGTAACAGCCATGGGTTGCTGGCGTGAGAGAGAAGAAGAGAGATAGTAAGGAATATGGGGATGAGAGGCGACTGTTATCCTTCCTTTCAAAAATGAGAGATGTAAAAATGTGATTGGGAACTCAAGATTTGTCAGAGAAGTTCACCGACAGAGAGCAAAATAGAGTTATTCGGTTTGAAGAATCCGATTTTCCTCAGTGGTACCACTTTCAGGTTTTTCAGTTGCTAGCCGTTGTTATTGTTTTTAGGCTATGATTTTTATGGGTCAATTTGTGACTACCGGATAATATATGTTTGGTCCGGTGGGCTATAAATGAATTTCTCTCTTATTTATTTAATCCATATGTATTGGACTTCTATAATTAATCCAATTGTATTAGCCCGTAATATTTATTTGGACTATTATATTTAAAATATAGTCAAAATAATTTTTTGAATTTTGTTTCAATAAAATTGATATGCCTACACCCAAACTATTGAAAAGTCCACTCCTGCAACGAATCCAACCNTGAAGAATTCGATTTTTCTCAGTGGTACCACTTTCAGGTTTTTCAGTTGCTAGCCGTTGTTATTGTTTTAGGCTATGATTTGTATGGGTCAATTTGTGACTACTGGGTAATATATGTTTGGTCCGGTGGGCTATAAATGAATTTCTCTCTTATTTATTTAATCCATATATATTGTACTTCTATAATTAATCAAATTGTATTAGCCCGTAATATTTATTTGGACTATTATATTTAAAATATAATCAAAATAATTTTTTGAATTTTGTTTCGATAAAATTGATATGCCTACACCCAAACTATTGAAAAGTCCACTCCTACAACGAATCCAACTGTAGAAATTTGTAGGATATGAACTTGGAAGATTATTTGAAAAAGATTGATGGTTTTCTTTGTTTAATATAATTTTAGAGTATTTTTCCAGGGGAATATTAAATAGGAGAAATTAAAGATTAGGAGGAGGATAATAGAAACTCTCAATAATGGGTGTATAAATTGAACTGGTGCCAAGATTGCGGGGAGGGGTTATCCCGAAAATACCACGTGTTATGCAATTTGGCTTAAGTTAACACATGTACGGTGCATGATATGCTCACATCAACTTAATATTTGTCCAGGGATAATAAATAAAAAATCTAGAACATCATGTTAACAACAGTTTTTTAAAAGACGATTTCGGGGCGAGCCCTGGGGCAAGGTGCACCAAATATGCTCTGGGGCGATGGTGTGGGGCGAAAGTCTCAAGAGGCGTACGCCCAATAATTTGGGGCGTACGCCCGAGCGTTTGAGGCGAGTGTTTTTAGTGAGTCGTAAGCCCCTGAGATTTTTTCAAATTAAAACAAAATTTGTTGAATAAGTCCTTCATATAATACCTAAATTTTCAAAATTCAGCTTGGTAATTACTCAAAAGTTTTAAAAAGGAGCTGAAATGTATTAAATTTAAAAGTCAAGACCCTTTTTATTGATTGAAGCCCCAATTCATGATCTTTCCCAATTCTTTATCTTGTCTGCTAGTTTGCTAATATATCCCAAAAGCAACAAATATTCAATTCTTTTTTACAAATACAAAGAGAACTCCATTCTCCTTCGTAGCAGCAAGTTCAAAGTTCAAATTGAAGGTTAGCCATCCTTTTTGTTCCTCCATGTAGAAAAATTTACTCTTTTCGACTCAAGTTACTTGAGCTTCTAAGTAGCGTATAATAGATTATTTTGATTAGTTTAGCGCGCGCACACACACACACACATATATATATATTTACGCAATTTTATGCAAGTTGTGGCGTTTTATCTTATAATTTCTTGTGGGGATGAAACACATCTATATATATTCTTGTGGCGTTTTATGCAATTTTACCTGTGTATAAATATTTACTATAATTATATTATTTTATAAAATATTAAAAATTAAATACCTATGAGGATTACGCCCCGTACCTCGGGACTTATGCCTCGCTGAGACATATATAAAACGCCTCGCCTTACGCCCACGCCTTTTAAAACACTAGTTAACGGATGGCCAAATAACTTGATACTCAAAAACCTTTGGCACAATTTGTAAAGTAGACGTTCTAACTTACCTAGTGACTAAATAAACACCTTTACTTGACAGAAATGTGTTAGATAAATACATGTGTCCAGTGTTTATAACATCAAGTATATGAACTAAACTCTCTAATGACATACCAAAAGAACTAATTAATAAATGACATGTATAATTTATTAAAGAAAATAAATAAAATATTTTAAAAGAAACTAAAAAATAATTTCCCACCACCACTCCACCCTCCTTGTTCAAGCACGACAAGAAACACCCACCCCCACTCCACCTCTTTTCCCCCAAAAGTCCAACACAATCATTTTCTTCTTTTTGTAAATGAAAAAGGTCTATATATGTCCCTATACTATTGTTTATTACTCCATCTGTTTTAATATAAATGATACACTTTCCTTATTATTTTGTTCTAAAAAGAATAACATATTTCTATATTTGAAAATGATTTAACTTTAACCTCTTCATTTTATCCAATTTACCCTTTGTAACAACCCAACCGATTATTTTATTTTCTGGATCCCATTCCCTTATTTAAGATTTTTCGTATGTGCTTATACTGTTTTATAACTAGCGGGGATGATTGGTTTGATTTTAGAAGGGTTTGGATTGAATTCAGAACACTTAGTTCTATAATAGTGGCCTAAGGTGGCCAAGTATGACTGGAGTCAACCCTTTGAATAAACGACCTCGGAACCGGGATTTGAAGGTTTCAATAGGTTTGTATGATAATTTTGAACTTGAGCGTATGTTCGGATTGAGTTTCAGTTGGACTAGGAGTGTTTCGATGCTAATTGTTGAAAGTTGGCGTCTTGAAGGTTTTAGAATTTTCTAAGTTTGGTTTGAGTAGATTTTGGTGTTATCGATGTTAGTTGGGGGTTTCGAGACTTGGAATAGGTTCATATTTTAATTTATGACTTGTGCGTAAAATTTGACGTCATTCCGAGTTGTGTAAGTATGATTCGACGCGTGCAGAGCTAGTTGGAAGAAGTTCAAAGTTCAAAGGTTGATTAATTTGGTTTTGAGGTGCGATTCTTAGTTTCGATGTTGTTTATTGTGTTCCGAGTCTTTGTATAGGTCCGTAGTATATTTATAGACTTATTGGTGCATTTAGACGAAGTCCTAGGCGGCTTAGGTGTGTTTTGGACCACCTTGAGCAAAGTCTAAATTAGCAAATTTTTGGTGCTGGTTTCCTTCTTTTGACCGCAGGGAGTCTCGCGGTCGCGATGAGGGATTTTGACTGGGGAATTTTAGTGTTTCGCGTTCGGGGTTAGGGATTTGCTATCGTGGAGAGTTGGGGTTTGTGGCCTACGCGTTCACGCTTACCGAGTCCCGTTCGCGTAGAGGAAAGCCGTCTGGGGGGTGGGGGGATGGTAGGCCTTGGCCTTTGCATTCGCGAAGAGCAGTTCACGTACATGGAGTGTTAGCTATGTTAGGCATCGCGTCTCGAGGACCCTGTCACGTTCGCGGTGAAGACCTTTGGGGCTAGGGGCAGCTTTGCCTTTGCGATCGCGATAGTGCTTCCGCGATCGCGAAGAAGAAATACCTAGGCCGCAAATATTTTAAAGTCGGGACTTGGGGTCATTTTTCCCATTTTGACATTTGTGTTATGATCGGTGCCAAACGTACACCACTATTGAGTAGCGAGGATGGTCGATGCAGTTTTACCCAACAAGGTCGGGATCGATTTTCACAGGGCGTTAATTGATTTGAAATTAGGTATTTATCTAAATCTAGATATGTGTGTTGTTCCTAATTGCACTTCCAAACATGATTGTGTTGATTCTACTTCTATTTCTATTTCTATTTCTATTGTATGCTAAGATTAAAGCTAAGTACAATATTTTTGATGATAGCTTTCAAGTGTTTAAAAGGACTAGGGTAGTGACTTCCGCCTAGGTGGATATCTAACGGGTATTAAGAATCTAGGGCGAGTTTGATTTGACTGGGGTCGTAATATAGCTATCACACCCAAGTACTCACTCTATACATTTCGGTAGTTTGAGTGATTTTGCCCAATTTGGCTTTCTCAAGTCCAAATGGGTATTCATGCAATACAAGTGATATTAGCTCAAGTCGGGTATTACTATCTCTAGGTTTAGCCCTTTTATTGGGGCTATCAATTTCTTGAGTTCACCCTAATTCTGTGTTAGCCTAGTTTTCCTAGACTTAGTCCCTCTTTCTCAAGAAGAGCCTAAGTCATAAGGGCATGAATCGGTGTTTGCAACCACTAATTCTACAATTCTAGCATGAACTAGGCTAAATATCACTAACCCATAAATAATGAAACCCTAAAATTCAAGTCCCATTAAATATCCACACTAGGGTTGGGTCACAACCCTAGCTATGGGTCTAGCTACTCATAATAATAAGAGAAATCAAAGATAAAGAGAAGATATAATCCATAATACTAAATTAAAAGATGAAAGTCTAATGTTATAAGGTAAATATTGTATAAAATTCCCCAAAAGGGAAAACCTAGCCGTCTTACGTACTCAGCAAAAACATAACATTGCATAAAATTGACAAAAAGATCTATTTATACTAAGCTAAAATTTCTGGGCAAAAATACCCCTGCGAAAGTTTCGCAGCCGCGTAATTCTGACCGCGGCCGCACACTTGCTTTGGCGGCCGCGTAATTCTGATCGCAATCCGCATTTCTTCACATATAGACCTGGGTTGAACCTTGTTTCGTGGACCGTAATTTCCACCGCGTCCGCGTGAGAGACTTCCGTGGCCGCGTAACTTTGACGCTGACCGCCCTTCTTATTTTTGCTTGAATTATACACTCTCTGAACCTTAGCAATCGTGGTCCATGGAATTCCCATCAGGGCCGTGCTGGTACTTTCACGGCCGCATCTTCTTATCGCGGTACGCGTTCGTGTTTGTACCCAAAAAACATCTCTCTGATTCTTTATATTACGGACCTCGAAATAATAGTCGCGTCCGCGTTGATACTTTCGCGGCCACACTTTTTTGTCGCGGTCCGCGTTCCAGACCTCTTGGCCCAGTCTTGGTTTTTGTTCAAGTTTTGACTCCTTTATGAGTTGATTATGGCTCCTTTGGCTAATTTTGAACAATCCCTGCAAGCAAGCATATTAAGTTAGTTTCCAGGAATACCTTCACGCATTTTTGGCCCAAAACACAAGTAAAATAGAGCAATTAATAGGCTAAAATCCCTACTTATCAACCCCCCCAAACTTAAGCTTTTGCTTGTCCTCAAAACAATAAGGTAATTCCCACCTCCACAAGAAAAAGAAAAGGATATTTCAGCTGGCCTAAGGTGACTTCATCAAGCATCAATTGGGACTAACAATTATCCTCAACACAAATGAATTATCAATAACGTCATGTTATGACCTTTTCAGTTCCATAGTTCTAATGTGATACTAGAGCATCAAGAGTTGATTCAATTCATCAAGGAAGCTCGCTCTCTCACGTAGGTCATTGTGGATCCCAAACCCCTCCTTCTCTACTCTCCATGAGCAAATCTCACTCTTTAGAATGTAACACTCAAAACAAGGATTGTGAAGAAGTGCGCTTATCACTCTCAAAATAATTCCATAAGTCTGGCTCTAAATACCATAAACTTGCCCCTTATGTAAATCACCACTAATGTAATCTCAATCAACTTGAAATCAAATAGGGCTTTAACAGGGATGTAATGAAGGCTTTTGGATCAAGGTAGGACATAACGAACTATGATGGTTTCATCTTTCCTTAAGCACTCCATTTTCTCATTTCGGCTTATACTTTCTTGACTCTTTGAGTCATTTTTCTTCTTCCTTAGGGGAGCTAGAGAGACAAACCGTCACTCTTTCTTACTCATGAAAATCATTTTTCTCCTTTTCTCATCATTCCTTGCCTTTCATCATTATGTTCTTTGAATCCCTTTAACCTTCTCTTTCTTTTTGACATATTTCTTTTTGGCTTTTCTTCCTTTTCTTTGCCTTTCCTTTTCATCAATTCTTTTTTTTGAACCTTTTATCAATTTCAATTTTCTCGTCTCTCCCCCAAACTTATACTTTTGCCAATTGTTCATCATGAATGCTAAGGAAAGATTGGGTGCCAAGAGAGGGTCATTATAAAACGGATAAAGGCTTGTAATATGGCTACTAAATGAAAAAGGCTTAGGCTCAAAGGGGTTGACTAGGGATATCGTAATGATAGGATACAGAAGCTTTCAAAGTTCAAATTGGACCAAGGAGAGCCTATAATCACTTCTCAAGTTGAGCTATACTTAGAATTTCGCCTAAACAAACATTCAGGGCAAGTTTTAGACTTATTGGTACTAGACTTGGACTTGCAATTCAATACCTCACCTCTCAAGATACTGGATTGTTAAAGAGAACAAAGTCGAGGGCCCATAACAACCTTATCTAAGACTGAAGATCAAAAGTGGCTCAAAGAAACTACTCGATGATTGTTTTAGTCAACTCAAGAGTCTAAAGGTCACAACTAGAGCTATTATTTGTCAATCATCTTGTCTATAACCATGAGGTCAAAGGTAAATGTGTTAGTACCAAGTAAAGCCTGCTTGAGACATTCTTATTCATTACTACTATATATCAAAGCAAAAAGAAAACGGACTCAATTCCTTAAGAAGGTTGTCACGCCATTCATCGTTGGGAAGAGCCACCCGGTTCACACAACATTCACCTTTAGAAAGAACTGTGACATTAAGAAAACTAAAGGCTTATTGATCACGCAGAATGTAAAAAAAAGCTAAAAACTCAAAAATAAGTTACTAAAGGAAATAAGAAGCTAAGATATTAAGGAAAAATACGAAAGAAGTTATGAAGTAAACTACGGAAAGTAAAATGAATAGGTACAATAATAGAGTGAAACAAATATATACAAAATAGAAATGAATATATACATCGAATGGTAAAGTTAAATACATACCAAAAGTGAAAAATAACGAAAGTGAAAATAATGATAAATAAAGGTAAAGAAAAATAGTATCATAGTTATTACATACCAATGTAATCAAATCATAACCAAATCAAAATGGACCACCCCCCTAAATAAAAGATAGCATTGTACTCAATGCTAATATCAAAATAAGATCAGGGAAGGGTTAGAGAGTAAAGAAAACTCCCTATGTGGTATCTGTCTCCATGGGGTCAGGCACATGAGTGGGGTCCTCGGACTGCATAGGATCATCAGTTCCCTCTGGGTCCACTAACTGGATCTCCAAATCCTCTGACTGGGGGACCACAAATCCTCTAACTGGAGCTCTGTCTGCCTCATGCTCTGCTGCCTGTGCTGTTGTAGCAGTATCCTCCATAAGCAAGTCAAGTGGGATATTCCTAGCAGAAGTGAACTTCTCTACCTCCCTCTTCAGCTTCTCCACTGACTCCTTTGAGGCCCGAGTCTTTCTCATCTTCTTTACCTGCTTGCCCAGATCCTTGATCACCTTACCATGAGTATCCAAAGTCTCCAGGATCTTCTTTTGGTTGTCCAGGAGCTTCTTCTGGTTGTTCAGAAGCTCCTTCAATGAATCCTCCACTGATGGAGGTACCTGAAGCTGTGCTGGGGCTGACTGTGCTGCTAATGCACTGGATAAGACAGACAACTTTGATGTAGCTGCCTGTATCCAGTTGTTGATGCTGGATAAGGTCTGAGAAACCCGCAGTGCAGTCTGGGGGTAAGTTGAATATAAGGGCACAAATAGTGGAACTATGATGGATAGCCTGGATGAAGCAGGAGGCATGGAAGTTGAAGGTCCCTCTGTTGTGGAAGGCTCTGACTCGGTGGCTACTATCCTTGGCTCTTCAGACTGGCTAGTGGAGGTAGTGACTTTACCCTTTGCTTTAGGGTTGTCCGGTCCTTGGAGTCTATACCAGGAGAAAGGTTTCTCCGGCTTCACCTTCGTGTCATAATGCCTCCCCTCTACCCCTTGGTCCTCGAGATATATAGTGATGAAGTTGGGGTAGGGATAGGACCTTTCTTCTTTTTCGGTTGCTTTGGAGATATGGTGGGACATGAGGTTCCCCATATTGATTGGATACTCCGCCATTATGGAAGCTATTAGGATCGCCCGGGAGAGTGGGATGACACTATCATGCTGGCTAGGATCAAGCCGGCTACATACAAATGTGCACCGCCCTTTGGCTTCAAAGCTGAGGGTGTTTCTTGCGATTGGGACTCCAGCTGTGAGCCAGGCTGGTGTTGTTCCTGAGATGGCTATTACTTCCGCTAGCCAAGGCCGGGCTGCTTCATATAGGGCCATCATCTCTAAATAGTGTACCACTTCCACATCCTCAAAACTGGCATATTTGTTCAAGGTGTCGCCATCAAACCGTATCTTCAAGTTCCGTACCTTTGTCACAGTGGTGCCCTTTTTGATGTGGGCAAAATTTGCATAGAACTCCTTGACAATGTACTCATTGGCATCCGGAACCTTGCCAGTGAAGTACTTCTACCCTCTTCTCTCCTCAAACTGTCTCTTGACATTTAGATTGTGAGGAAGGAGATCTCTTTCTATAAACTGTCGCTTAAGGGTGAGTGACCTTTGGGGCCACCATTCCCGGAATTTGAGGTATGCTTTCTCGCTCACGAATCTATCCGCCCACACCTCGGGCTTCCTTAATCTAGCAAACCACCCACATTGGTATCACCCTCTCTCCCGACATCCGGGACCTCGTCATCCTCATTTACATTGATAGGAGCAGCTGTTGAGGCCGGAGTTGCAACAGGTGGGGAAGATGGCTCCGATGCCTCACTACCTCCCTCTGAGCCATCAAATGACCCGGAGTTGATTGGGCATCTTGTTGGGGTTGTGTAGATTCCCCCTCAGAAATCTCCCGGGATGGGAGATATTCACTTGTGTCTGATGATTCGACAAGAGGTCTAGTGAGGGTTTGCTTTTTTTTCTTCTTATGATTCTTTGAGCTGCTAAGGGCAAAGCCTGCTTTCATTTGCCCCAACCTCGGGAGGATTCTGCCCTCCCTTTTGATTTGTCTGCTCCTCCACGAGATCACACACAATTAGTGAAAGATAATTAGAATTTGTGAAAGATAATTAGAATTGGGGTTCAATTATGCCTTAAAGCAGTACAGATGAAATGAACAACAGTGCTTCTCAAAACAGGGCATCACGGACCGCAAAAAAGTGGGCGCGACCACAAAATGCCCATCACGGACCGTAAAAAAGTGAACTCGGCCGCAAAGAGGTCAGGTTCAGACTACTGACTCTCTGATCTTGGACACACACGGACCACGAAACATTAGACGCGGCCGCGAAAAAATGAACGCGGCCGCGAAAGCAATTAACATACTCTTTGAAGTTCACAAGTGCGGATCACGAAAACTTGAATGCAACCGCGAAGGACTAATCGCGGACAACGTAAAAGTGACCACGGCCACAAACTCTTAGCAATCACTCAGTAACTAAAAGCTGGGGTAGCACGGACCACAAAAAAATGAACGTGGCCGCCTAACCTATCGCGAACCGCGTAAAATGGACCGCGGACGCAACATTCAAATAAGATCAGTACTAAGAACACTGATAACTAGGGTTTTCACTAAGTGTTCAAAAATTAGTTCAATTAACTATGCAAAGTTACTAACCCCAGCCCCCATTAGGCATATAAACACTACCCACATGTATTTAAGTATCAATTAAGCATTAATTTGAGATCATGGCATGCATCTAATCCTTACTAAAAATAAAAATTAAAATTAAAATAAAGAGAAAAGAAAAGAAAAAGATAAAACCACATCATGGAATTGAACATACCAGTTGTAAAATTGTAGTAGGAAATGAACTCTTAATGTGAATGAGATGAAAATTGAGAGCAAGATGAGATGAACAATGCTTTTTGTGCGGTGAAATGTAAAATGTTTAAGTAACCCTTATTTATACTAATCAACTGTGGAACCCACCGCCTTACCTGAGCGCGATCGCGAAATGCTATCGCGGTCCGCGCTATGTTACCTTATGTAGACCAGCTTCAAGCACATGGGCGCGGTCTGTGAAATATTGGTCGCGGCCGCGAAATTCAACGCGGTCCGCAAAAATTGGACCGCGGCCGCGATCTCTGAAGGATTTGTTTTTTGACAGTCCAACTTCAAAGAGTTGGCATTTTGCTCTTTTTAAGTACACGTCCGCGGACAAATATGTGCTGCCGCGAAATGCTCACGCGGACCGCAAAATTTTGGGCACGGTCCGCGAACTTCCAACACCCAGTCAAAATCCTGCACTGCACAACCAGTTCCTACATACACTTCACAACCAGTTAGTCCAAAACAATGCCTAATCTAAGAAGAAAATCAAAAGAATGAAAAACACATGGGTTGCCTCCCAAGAAGCGCCTGATTTAACGTCGTGGCACGACGCATGTTACCATCATCATTTGAAATGGATCAAGGCCACCACATGACTATCATCAATCTTGACAAGGTAATGCTTCACTCGGTGCCCATTGACTCTAAATATTTCACCATTTTTATTTTTCAAATCGAGAGCACCAAACGGAGTTACATGCACCACTTCAAAAGGGCCACTCCACTTTGACTTGAGCTTTCCTGGAAACATCCGTAACCGAGAGTTGAATAGAAGAACCAAGTCACCCTCCTTGAATTCTTTGTTCCTAATATATTTGTCATGTAAGTACTTCATCTTGTCCTTATACAAGGACGAGCTGGAATAAGCATGGAACCGAAATTCATCAAGTTCATTTAGTTGCTTAACCCGGAGATTGGCAGCTACATCCCATTCAAGGTTCAACTTCTTTAGTGCCCACATGGCCTTGTGCTCTAATTCAACCACAAGATGGAATGCTTTCCCAAATATCAACCGGTATGGAGACATATCAGTTGGAGTCGTGTAAGCTGTATGATAGGCCCATAAAGCATCGTCAGGTTTCCTTGACCAATCAGTCCGGTTTGCATTGACAGTCTTGGATAATATGCTCTTGATCTCCCTGTTGGAGACCTCAACTTCTCCACTAGCCTGTGGGTGATAAGGGGTTGACACCTTATGATTAACACCATACTTAGAAAGTAAAGTGTCGAAGGCTTTGTTGCAAAAATGAGAACCCCCATCACTACCTTGGGGTGCCGAACCTTGTGAAGATATTTTTCTTTAAGAAAGCCACCACACTCCGTGCCTCATTGTTGGGCAAAGCCACAATTTCAACCCATTTGGAAACATAATCAACAACAACCAGGATATAAGTGTTCCCACATGAAATCACAAATGACCCCATAAAGTCGATTCCCCACACATCGAAAATATCAATCTCAAGAATAGTGGTGAGGGGAATTTCATTCTTCTTGGAAATTACACCAGCTCTTTGGCACTCATCACAACGCCTAACAAGCTCGCTAGTGTCTTTGTATAAGGTAGGCCAATAGAATCCACAACTTAGGACCTTTGTAGCAGTTCTCGCCGCACTATGATGCCCATCGTAGGGCGAGGAATGGCAAGCTTCAAGAATAGTCAATTGCTCCTCTTCCGGAATACATCTCCGGATAACACCATCATTGCAAATCTTGAAAAGATATGGCTCGTCCAAATAATAATACAAGCTATCCCGTTTGAGCTTACTCCTTTGGTTAGAAGAGAGCTCACTCAGGATAATGCCGGTCACAAGAAAGTTAGCCACATCGGCGAAACAAGGCATCCCATTCAAAGACACGGAGAGGAGTTGTTCATACGTAAACAAATCATTAATCTCGAGGCCATCATGGGGCCTCCCTTCCTTTTCCAAGCAGGACAAGTGGTCCACCACTTGATTCTTAATCCCTTTTTGGTCTATGATTTCAAGGTCAAACTCTTGTAGAAGAAGAACCCATCTCATCAACCTATCCTTAAAGTCCTTTTTGGCCATCAAATAACGAAGTGCCGCATGATCGGTGTGCACAATCATTTTGGCACCCATGAGCTACGGCCTGAACTTTTCCATGGCGAAGACAATGGATAATAACTCTTTCTCGGTCACTGTATAGTTGACTTGGGCGTCGTTCATTGTTTTGCTTGCATAATAAACTGGATGAAATATCTTGTTGATCATTTGCCCCAAAACCGCTCCTACCGCACGTCGCTAGCATCGCACATGAGCTCAAATGGTAAGCTCTAATTGGGTGCGGTAATGATGGGAGTGGTATTCAATCTATACTTGAGAAGCTCAAAAGCTTTCATGTAATCATTATTGAACACAAACTTTGCATCTTTTTCCAATAACTTGCACAAGGGGTTCACCACTTTTTAGAAATCCATGATGAACCTTCGGTAAAACCCCGCGTGACCAAGAAAACTCCTCACTCCCTTGACGAAAGTAGGAGGAGGGAGTTTTGAAATCACTTCAATTTTTTCTTTGTCCACTTCAATACCGTTCTTTGAGATCTTATGGCTGAGTATAATGCCCCCCTCGACTATAAAGTAGCACTTTTTCCAATTAAGCACTAAGTTGGTCTCTTCACATCGGGCCAACACTTTGTCAAGATTATCCAAGCATTCTTCAAATGAATCCCCCACAATACTAAAATCATCCATGAATACTTCAAGAAGGTCCTCCACCATATCCGTAAATATTTCCATCATACACCGCTGAAAGGCAGCTGGTGCATTACACAAACCAAACAACATCCGTGAGAATGCAAATGTGCCATACTGACAGGTGAAGGTGGTTTTCTCTTGGTCTTCAGGTGCAATGAGAATCTGGTTGTACCCGGAGTAACCATCCAAAAAGCAATAATAAACACGCCCGGCAAGTCTATCCAACATTTCGTCAAGAAATGGCAATGGAAAATGGTCTTTGCGGGTCACTTTGTTCAGCTTTCTATAATCCATGCATACCCTCCAACCGGTAACAGTTCTGGTGGGGATCAACTCATTTTTCTCATTTGTGATCACAGTCATACCCCTTTCTTCGGGACACATTGTACCGGCGAAGTTCATGAACTATCCGAAATGGGGTACACAACCCCTACATCTAGCCATTTGATTATATCTTTCTTGATGACGTCTTGGATGGCCTTATTCAACGTCCATTGATGTTCCACTGATGGTTTGGCATCTTCCTCGAGTATGATTTTGTGCATGCAAAAGGCAGGGCTTATACCCCGTATGTCAGCCGAAGTCTATCATATTGCCTTCTTCCTTCTTTGAAGCACCACAAGGGTGGAATCTACATGCACGTTAGTTAAGCACGAAGAAAGAATAACAAGTAATAAGGAACAAGGGCCTAAGAACTCATACCTGAGGTGTGAAGGCAAGGGCTTCAACTCCAATGCTGGTGGCTCCTCGATTGAGGGCTTTGTTGGCGGAGTCTTCCGTTTCTCAAGGTCCAAGGAAAGTTTACGGGGTCCATATGTGTAGGATCCCATTCCTTGCAAAGTATTTGCACATTCTATCAAGACTGCCTTCTCATCATCCTCATGATTCAACAACACAACTTCCATAGGGTCTTCCACATTGATCATAACACTTGTGTAATCAACAATAACCTTCGTCACAAGATCCACAAAAGAGTATACTTCGTTGCTATTAGGCTACCTCATTGACTTGCACACGTGGAACATAACTTTTTCATCGCCCACCCTGAAGGTGAGCTCCCCAGCTTCCATATCAACCAATGCCTTCCCTTTTTCTAGGAAAGGTCTCCCTAATATGATTGGCACCTCATAGTCAACTTCGCAGTCGAGAATCACAAAATCTGCGAGAAGAATGAACTTGTCGACCCGAACTAGAACATCATCAATAATCCCCAGCGGCCTCTTTATTTTTCGGTCTGCCATTTGCAACTTCATGGAAGTAGGTCTTGGTTTCCCAATACCCAATGTCTTGAACACTGAATATGGCATCAAATTAATGTGCGCTCCTAAATAACACAAGGCTTTGGCGAAATCGACACTACCAATAGTGCATGGAATTGTAAAGGCACCGAGATCTTCTAGCTTTGGATCCATGGAATGCACAATGGCACTCACCTGATGTGTCATTTTGATCATCTCACGATTCATTGACCTCTTCTTTGTTACTAAGTCCTTCATGAACTTGGCATATCCCGACATTTGTTCTAGAGCTTTAACCAAGGCACATTGATGGACAAACTCTTCATCATATCAATGAATTGCTTGAATTGGTTTTCATTGTTTTGTTTTGCAAGCCTTTGAGGATACGGTGGAGGAGGCCTTGGCAAAGGGTACTACCGTTTTCGGTATGTCTATCACGTGTTCCCTAGACGGGTTCACATTATTTTGTGTCTCCTACACATTGTCATCAATGTCTATCCTCACTTCATCATTCACATTCCCATCATTGGCTTGGATCTTATCATCTTCTTGCACATCCAAATCATCATTCACAATCTTTCTTGGATTGGAGGTACTTGCATCTCCACCTCTACCGCTTCTTGTGGTCACCGCCATAGCATGGCCTGTATTGTTCCCACCCTTCAGGTTTACTACCGTATCACTTGGTAGTGCCCCCTTAGGGCGAGTATTCAATTCTTGAGAAATTTGACCCATTTGTATTTCCATGTTGTGGATAGAAGTATCGTGGGAGGTTATTTGGGCATTAGAGTCGTCATTTCTTTCCATCATTTGCTTGAACATACTTTCTATCTGCCCTATCTCATTGTTTGAAGAACTTTGCCCTTGAGACGGATATGGAGGCGGGTTGTTGGGTTGTTGATACATCGGGGGCCTTTGAAATCCCGACCCCCGATTGCCTTGGTTATTGTTGCTCCAACCCCCTTGGTTTCCATTGCCTCCCCAATTGTTATTATTGTTGCCACTCCAATTGCTATTATTGTTTCCTCCCCAATTGCCTTGTTGATTACCCCAATTTTGGTTGTTGTTCCCCCAATTGTTCGGATTGTTGTTGTTGCCACTATTCCAATTCCCTTGGCCTTGGTTGCCCCAATTTTGATTGTTTCCTTGTGATCTCCATTATTGATTTGGAGCATTGCTCCGTTGATCTTGGTAATTATTGTCATATAAAACTTCCTTACTTTGATCATCATAAGAATCGTCTTGATTGTAGCCACTACCACTCTGCTCAAATTGCTCTTGATTGCTTTACACTTGTTGACCACGCTGTCTTCTCTTGTTGACCATTACATTCACTCCTTCCATGGCATTTACTTGCTTTGGGGCCCCTGAACCTGCTGAAGCTGAGCCTTTGCTAACTGGTTCATAGTAGTTGTCAATTCTGCTATGGCTTGTCCGTGATCATGAAGTTC
>AWOL01S0027579.1:2465-14806 GCA_000715115.1 Nicotiana otophora | reverse complement strand
TTGTGAAGTTGGATGACATTAGGGTCACCCTGAGGAACGTTTGCCCGACTTTGCCAAGCTGAGGAGGTGTCCGCCATCTCATCTAGAATTTCACATGCTTCTAAATATGGCGTGTTCATGAAGTTACCTCCTGCCAGCTGATTCACCACACACTGGTTGGTTGTGTTGATGCCCCAATAAAATGTTTGCTGGATCATTGCTTCAGTCATATCATTGTTGGGGCATTCTTTTACCATTGTCCGGTACCGCTCCCAGATTTCATGTAAGGGTTCATTTGGCTCTTGTTTAAAGGCTAAGATCTCATCGCTCAATGTTTCCATATGACCTAGAGAGAAAAACTTTGCTATGAACTTCTCAGCCAACTCATCCCACGTGGTGATAGAATGGTTGGGAAGCTTCTAAAGCCAATCCAAAGCCTTCCCTCTAAGTGAAAATGGGAAAAGCCTTAATCTCAAAGCATCCTCAGATACATTCGTTTTCTTGCTCCCCCATCATGTGTTTACAAAACCTTCGAGATGCTTATATGCATTTTGATGTGGAGCTCCAGTGAAGAAACCCCCTTACTCCAATAGAGTCAGCATGACATTGGTTATTTGAAAACTGCCCGCCCGAATCCGGGACAGGACAATTGCACTTGCGTAGCCTTCATTGGGTAACACCCGGTGTGCTGCCCATGGAGAAGGTGGGAGAGGGTTTGGCACGTTGTCATGAGGCGGGAGGCCTCTTTGTTTTACTTGAGGTTTTAGGTTGACCTCATCCACATCATTTTCATCTACCTCCTCCCCCTGAGGAATATGTCTGAGAGCTTCATTATGAGCCATTTGGTACCTAAAGCAATTGACACACAAAAATTAGAAAACGGAAGGAAAGAAAAACAAAACACACAAATAGTTAGATAGATAGCTAAAACCATCTAACTGCCCGGCAACGGCGCCAAATATTGATCGGTGCTAAACCTACACCACTATTGAGTAGCAAGGATGGTCGATATAGTTTTATCCAACAAGGTCGGGATCGATTTCCACAGGGAGTTAATTGATTTAGGATTAGGTATTTATCTAAATCTAGATGTATGTGTTGTTCCTAATTGCACTTCCAAACATGATGATGTTGATTCTACTTCTATTTCTATTTCTATTGTATGATAAGATTAAAGCTAAGTACAATATTTTTGATGATAGCTTTCAACTATTTAAAAGGACTAGGGTAGTGACTTCCGTCTAGGTGGATATCTAACAGGTATCAAGAATCTAGGGAGAGTTTGATTTGATTGGGGTCGTAATATACCTATCACACCCAAGTACTCACTCTATACCTCTCGGTAGTTTGAGTGATTTTGCCCAATTTGGCTTTCTCAAGTCCAAATGGGTATTCATGCAATACAAGTGATATTAGCTCAAGTCGGGTATTACTATCTCTAGGTTTAACCCTTTTATTGGGGCTATCAATTTCTTGAGTTCACCCCAATTCCATGTTAACCTAATTTTCCTAGACTTAGTCCCTCTTTCTCAAGAAGAGCCTAAGTCACAAAGGCATGAATCAGTGTTTGCAACCACTAATTCTACGATTCTAGCATGAACTAGGATAAATATCACTAACCCATAAACAATCAAACCCTAAAATTCAAGACCCATTAAATACCCACACTAGGGTTGGGTCACAACCCTAGGTATGGGACTAGCTACTCATAATAATAATAGAAAATAAAGATAAAGAGAAGATATAATCCATAATACTAAATTAAAAGATGATAATCTAATGTTGTAAGATAAATATTGTACAAAATTGCCCAATAGGGAAAACCTAGCCGTCTCACGTACTCAGCAAAAACATAACATTGCCTAAAATTGACAAAAAGATATATTTATACTAAATTGAAATTTTCGGATAAAAATACCCCTACGGAAGTTTCGCGGCCGAGTAATTTTGACCGCGGACGCACACTTGCTTTCGCGGCCGCGTAATTCTGATCACGGTCCGCGTTTCTTCACATATGGACCTGGGTTGAACCTTGTTTCGCGGTCCGTGTAATTTCCACCATGTCCGCGTGAGAGACTTCCGCGGCCGCGTAACTTTGACGCGGATTGCCCTTCTCAATTTTGCTTGAATTATGCACTCTCTGAACCTTAGAAACCGCGGTCTGCAAAATTCCCATCGCGGCCGTGCTGGTACTTTTGCGGCCGTATCTTCTTGTAGCGGTCTGCATTCATGTTTGTACCCAAAAGCCCATTTATTTGATTCTTCATATCGCGGACGTAGAAATAATGGCCACGTCGATACTTTCGCGGCCGCACTTTTTTGTCACGGTCCGCGTTCCACACCTCTTGGCCCAGTCTTGGTTTTTGTTCAAGTTTTGACTCCTTTATGAGTTGATTATNTGATCACGGTCCGCATTTCTTCACATATGGACCTGGGTTGAACCTTGTTTCGCGGTCCGTGTAATTTCCACCATGTCCGCGTGAGAGACTTCCGCGACCGCGTAACTTTGACGCGGACCGCCCTTCTCAATTTTGCTTGAATTATGCACTCTCTGAACCTTAGAAACCGCGGTCTGCGAAATTCCCATCGCGGCCGTGCTGGTACTTGTGCGGCCGTATCTTCTTGTAGCGGTCTGTATTCATGTTTGTACCCAAAAGGCCATTTATTTGATTCTTCATATCGCGAACCTCGAAATAATGGCCACGTCGATACTTTTGCGGCTGCACTTTTTTGTCGCGGTCCGCGTTCCACACCTCTTGGCCCAGTCTTGGTTTTTGTTCAAGTTTTGACTCCTTTATGAGTTGATTATGACTACTTTGGCTCATTTTGAATAATCCCTGCAAGCAAGCATATTAAGTTAGTTTTCGGGAATACCTTCATGCAATTTTGGCCCAAAACACAAGTAAAAGAGAGCAATTAATATGCTAAAATCCCTACTTATCATGTTGGCCGGATTTGGAGCTTCTTGGAGCGGTATTTTAATCAGGCACTATAAGGTGAGTGCTTTCTACTTAATGTAAGTTAAATACATGGATAATGGTAGATTCTAATATAGAAATTAGTAGAATTATGGGATTATGTTAGAAAACCTAGGGTTAAGTAAAAATATGATTAGACCGTAAAATTGATTATGGAATTGTGTATAAATTATATATTTGAGTTTGTGAGGTCATGGTAATATTTATCTACCAAAGGTTTTGGAATCGGTGCACGTGGGCCCGGGGGTGACTTTTATGGACTTTCTGAGTTGGGTTGGGAAATTACTCTAATAATTAAATTATGAACTTTTGAACATATTTTGATTAATTTATGCGTCATTTGACTAGTTTCGTGTTCTCGACGTTGTTTGAGGTGACTAGTGAGGCTTGAGAGCCGAGTATAGGGCTTGGAAGTAATGTAAGTCTCTTGCCTAATCTTGTAAGAGGGAATTATCCCGTAGATACTTTATTTGTTATGTGCTACTTATTGTGGGTGCTACGTACGCACGAGGTGACGAGAGTCCGTACGTAGCTAAAATCATGCTTATGCCCCGATGGATTTAGGACTTTACTATGAAATATTTGTATTACTTGAACTCAACATGATAGTTTAATTATTTAAATTTTTAATTGAAATTTGATTAAGGATTATGTTAGGCACAACTTCATTACCTTGACTTTTAGCGGGTGCCACGACCCCAAATCCCCTCCTTAGGATGTCGTGATGACACCTAATCTCTAAGACTAGGTAAGCCTAACACACACTGAGTTACTAACAGATTTAAACCAATTTACCATTAAACATGAACTAGTAATTTCTATACATAGACAACAACCATCAATAGATGTACAATTCCCCAAAACCGATAGTACGAAGACATAAGCTCTACTGAGTTCACTAGAAAAATTTCTAAGTACAAAACTGTTCCGGAATAGAAATAAACAGTAGTAAAGAAAGACAACAGAAGGTGACTCCGAGGCCTGCAAAAGGGAATGACAGGTATACCTTGAGTCTTCGCCGCAACTAATAATCACCTAATTAATGACCAGCACGCTCCAAGGTACACGGATCTACATAAAAATGTGCAGTAAGCATAGCATGCGTACACCATAGCGATACCCAACAAGTATCAAGCCTAACTTCGGTAAAGTAGTGACGAGGTCAGGTCAAGACACCTACTAGACATAAACACTTGTGCAAGATATTGATATAATCTAACAATGGAAAAGTAAAGGAAGTTAAAGGACAATAAAAAACCAATTTATCAATACAAGGATAAGATCTGTGAGAACGTAATTTTTGCCTTATACATAGATTACTCCTAAATATTCCCCAAAATAATCTTCTAGTTGGCTTTTGATTTTTAGAAATTTTAGAGATTTTTCTTTATTTGTTTGTTTGCATTTAGTTGCATTCATACATATTAAGAAATGTTTTAAAAATCCTAAAAATTCATCAAACNTAGGATGTCGTGATGACACCTAATCTCTAAGACTAGGTAAGCCTAACACACACTGAGTTACTAACAGATTTAAACCAATTTACCATTAAACATGAACTAGTAATTTCTATACATAGACAACAACCATCAATAGATGTACAATTCCCCAAAACCGATAGTACGAAGACATAAGCTCTACTGAGTTCACTAGAAAAATTTCTAAGTACAAAACTGTTCCGGAATAGAAATAAACAGTAGTAAAGAAAGACAATAGAAGGTGACTCCGAGGCCTGCAAAAGGGAATGACAGGTATACCTTGAGTCTTCGCCGCAACTAATAATCACCTAATTAATGACCAGCACGCTCCAAGGTACACGAATCTACATAAAAATGTGCAGCAAGCATAGCATGCGTACACCATAGCGATACCCAACAAGTATCAAGCCTAACTTCGGTAAAGTAGTGACGAGGTCAGGTCAAGACACCTACTAGACATAAACACTTGTGCAAGATATTGATATAATCTAACAATGGAAAAGTAAAGGCAGTTAAAGGACAATAAAAAACCAATTTATCAATACAAGGACAAGATCTGTGAGAACGTAATTTTTGCCTTATACATAGATTACTCCTAAACATTCCCCAAAATAATCTTCTAGTTGGCTTTTGATTTTTAGAAATTTTAGAGATTTTTCTTTATTTGTTTGTTTGCATTTAGTTGCATTCATACATATTAAGAATTTTAAAAATCCTAAAAATTCATCAAAAATATTTTCCATCTTTCATTCGTTGCATTTTAGATTTTAATTGCACTTCTAAGGCTTAGTCACATTTTAATTGCATTATTAAAATACATAAAAATCACAAAAAATGCATTAGGTACTTTTGTTTTGTTTTTACATTTTTAGGTATAATGTTTTAGCTAATTGGTTAAGTAGTAAAGTATTAGGTAAAGCAAATAGCTAGTTCAATTTTATAATTTAGTCTTAATTAGGGTGATTAAATGAAAGTGTTTAATTTGGAAATGAGAAGACTGAAACAGGAGGCATGCAAATTTTTTCAAACAAATTGGGCCAGCATTAATGGCCCAATTGTCACGACCCAAATCTCATAAATAACCGATAAGAATAACTGCGACTCAAATACAAAATCTCCAAAATCCGGATGTTACCGAGTACATGAGCTACTAAGTGTCAACACAGTCTAAATCTCTAATACAATTGTCTGAAAGATAGAATACTACAGAATAAAACTGAAAAGAAGGAGAGTCGAGGTCTACGGGCGTCAAAGCAGCTACCTCAAATGTCTCACAGCCAATACTGCTCGAGTCTAGCAACCACCGGGTCCAGATGTACCTGGATCTGCACACATTACTGAGTGTAGTATGAGTACAACCAACCCAATGTACTCAATAAGTAACATGACTAACCTTGGGCTGAAAAAAGTGACGAGCTCATAAAGGTACAGTCTAAATCCAGTTAATAACAGTATAGATATAACAGGGAATTGACAGCAATAACTCAAAGGAATTCCATAATCAATTCGTACACAGTGCAGAAATGTAGACATGCTATTAAGTTTAACAGTTGAAGCCCAACATTGATAAAATATGCCAAGTATAACTGATATGAAGAATGTTACATCTCTATGTCTACATGTCAAATGTGCATGTCACATGTAATGCATCACAGTGATAAACTAATGTACTCACACTCTCAGAGTACTCAATCTAACTGTCTCACACTCCTCACTCATCACTCTCAATCACTCAGCACTGTACGGTACCCGCGCTCACTGCTGGTATGTCAGAATCCGGAGGGGTGTATCCTGCCCAAGTGCTAATATCGGGCAACATGGCCTGTTGCGGCGTGCAACCCGATTCTATCATGAATTAATAAAGCATGTTACCGATCCCATCATGAATCAGTAAAGCTTGCTACAGCGTACAACCTGATCCTATAAATATCACTCACAGTCCAGCCTTCGGGCCCCAACTGAGTCATCAATCTCTCTAGTCTCTTGGGCTCACAAATCTCATGCCAAGGAGCCCAAACAATAATAATATGATGTAACAATAAATGACAACATACACTGAGATATGATCTGTAAATGATGAATGTGGCTGAGTATAAAATTAAAGTTTAAGCAAATAATTCAATAGCATAAATGACCTCAGCAGGTCCCAACGGAATAAACATATAGCCTAAACATGATTTCTAACATGGATTGCAGCTCAATTACTCTAACATGTAGGGATTATATGAATAGCAATAAGATTTGATAACTACACGGTACCACAGAATCAACTGAGTCATAATTTCAATGGTGCACGCCCACACGCCCGTCACCTAGCATGTGTGTCACCTCAACACCAACCACATAACATGTATTTCAGGGATTCATACCCTCAGTACCAAGTTTAGAAGAGTTACTTATCTTAAACCATGCAAATCACAACTCCAACAAGCCCTTGCCTCGCGAATCGGCCTCCGAACAACTCGAATCTAGCAACAAAAAACTTAATACAATCAATACAAGCTATAGGAATCGATTCTATACGATAAAGCTAAGTTCTTTAACCAAAGTCAAAAAGTAACCCAAAACGTCAACCCCGGACCCACGTATTGGAATCCAACAAAATTTATAAAATCCGAACACCCATTCAATGACGAGTCCAACCATACCAAAATCATCCAATTGCGACCTCAAATCGCCTTTCAAATCCTCAAAATATAGTTTATGAAGTTTCTACAATTTTCAATAATTCTTCCAACCCAAAACACTAATTAAATGGCAAAAATAATGATAGATTCATGCATATTAATCAAATCCCAGTTAGAATCATTTACCCCAATCAATTCCTTGAAAATCCCTTCAAGAATTGCCTCAATCCGAGCTCCCAAAGTCCCAATGTGAAATAATACTATAACTCTTGTTTTTTGAAATTAAATAGTCTGCCCAGTTGTTCCTCTTCGCGATTGCGGAAAATCCATCGCGATCGCGAAGAACAAAAAAATGCTGCCCTAAAAAATGACCTACACAAATGCGGAACACCAGCCGCGAACGCGATGCACAGAATCTCAAACCTACGCGATCGCATACTCCCTCTCGCGATCGCGAAGTTCAATCGCGTGGGCTCCCTAGGCCTCCTTCTCCATCTTTGCGGACGCGCCCTAACACCAACGTTCGTGATGCACAAACAACCAAAGCTCTGTGATTGCATACACGGACTCATGAATGCATAACACAAAAAGTCCCCTGCCAGAAATAAACCTACGTGATCGCTAACCCTGTCACACGATCGAGTAAGAGGAAATCGAACATCAATAATTTCAGCAACTCAACTAGGCCAAACGCAATCCGCAACCAATTTGATTCCCACTCGAGGCCCCTGGGACCCCATCCAAACATAACAACACACCTCAAATCACCTCAAACATCATCGAAAACATGAATCTCATCCCAATTCAAGCCTAATGAACTATTGAACTTCCAACTTTTAAGACCAATGCTGAAACACACTAAATCAACTCCAATTGACCTCAAGTTTTGCAAACAAGTCATAAATAACACAACGAACCTATTCCAACTCTCGGAACCAAAATACGGGCCTGGTAAGAACAAAGTCAACTCTCAGTCAAACTTCTCAAACTTTCCAAACCTTCAGCGTTCCAACTTTCACCAATTCAAGCCAAAACGAGCTACAAACCTCCAAATAAAAAACTAGACGTACTCCTAAGTCAAAAATCACCATATAGAGCTATCTGAACTATCAGAACTCCATTTCGGAGTCGTTAACACATAAGTCAACATCCAGTCAACTGTTTCAACTTAGGTGTCACGCCCCAAACTTGGGGAGCGCGACCGGCGCTCAACCAAGTGAACCCAGCCGAGCAAGCCTGTTAGTTTTCCTTCTACCCAAATTCATCGATGAATAAAGAGGAGATGCACTCCATTAATCAAATACTAAAAATATTTCATTAACAACTCCTATTTTATTTCCAATAGCAATTTCATTCATAATTTTCAAATTATTACAAGTTATAGATATAATGAATAAACATATTTTCCAAATACCAACATCTCTAGTTCAATTACCCATATCAAACACTACCCACGACTTGTCTACGAAACCTCTAAGTACAATAAAAGAGTAGTATTGAAGTGTCAGCAATAAGGCCCCGTCTATACCTTAAAACACATTGTACAACTCAAATGACATCATGCCCGGAATAGAGTAGGTCTCACCAAAACCTGCTTAATAGATAGTGACTGCTAACGAGGACCAAAGCTGCCCACTGATGAACCACCTGCATCCATTTAAGATGCAGCACCCCCGGCAAAAGGGATGTTAGTACATATGGAATAGTACTAGTATGTAAAGCTAACTGTTGTCTTTCAAAATAGAATGCCGACATAAAAGGAAAAACTATGGAAACAACAATCAACAATCAACAAAACAGATCTCAACATTAAGGGAATTACATTAACAGAAGTGGTATCTAGACATGAGTTGCAAATATTTAAATCATAACACTTAACAAGTACCCTTTTGAACCACAACCATTTGGTTATACAGGCAAGTGAGAATACTTTCTTTACTTTGATGGAGGGAGATCTCAATTTCCGGACTTATCTAACAGGGATGACAACTAAGTATCTCTTATAAGCCAATTACTGATTAACTTCACCTTCAATAGTTTCCATCGGAATGATAGGAAAAGGATTCCTAACTACCTTCTGGAACCTAGATACATGATACATCGGGTGCATGGAGGAAAACGATAGGAAAACATCATACTCATAGTTTGGCTTATTTCCTTCAATATTCCATAAGGCCTAATGTGACTACACATACTTTACCTTCCTTAACAATTCACCCAATATATTCCTAGAGAAAATCTTGAGAATAAACCGTTCACTTTCTTCAATTCTAAATCCCTACGCCGAACACCCAGACTAAACCTTTGGCGACCTCCAACAATTACTCTAAGATGTGCTAGCTTGAATATTGCCATAAACTTCCTATCTAATATATTTGATCTTAGGATGATGCTTCTTCTTTGACATGTTTGAACCTTCAACCCCCATAGGTTACTATAAATAGGAACAACGAGGTCCGAGATAGGGCTGGAATTTGTTTTTTTTCAAGAATCCATCAACGTGCTGAGCAGGGGATATCTGGAGGTTATATCCTAAGAGACATGAAGGTTACTACCAATAGTGATGACATGGTTAATCATTGTGATGACATCATTTCTTTGACAAATGAGGCATAAAGTTACCTAGTAGGCATTAATAATGTAGGGACCATGTTCATGCTTCTGAAATTTAAAAGAAATGAGTTATTTTAGACACGTAACACATGGGAGGCATGGTCGGGAGGATAAAGACATTAGTGTCAGTTATTCTTGGAAGACAATTATCATGAAAAGGACAACAACAATTATTTCATTCCATATGTGCCTTGTTCGGCAATAGTAGGCCTTAAAGAGAAATAGCCAATTACGTGACACCAGTCACCTCTTGGAATGTAGGGAAGATCAGTTTAACTCGAAATGAGAATATTTTGACACCTCGAATTTGATCTGGGTTTCAGAATGCATGAAATTGCATTACGCTCTTAACATTAACTGACACAGGGAATCTATGTCACAAGCCCATAGGGATGAAAAAGAAGTTGAACACTTGTGAGATTATTATCATTCTCACAACTTAACCTTTGCCAATAGTTGATCCTATATGAGAGGACTAGAGATACAACGAATTTGTCTTTTAATTCAATATGCTCAACATATGTGCCAAAATCTGAAACATCCACCTGAAGGGGGGAGGAAAACTCATTGTAAGGCTGCTTAACTTTCAACCACACATAAGCGAAACCATATAGCTAGGACATCTTAATGTTTGGATGAAATCATGTATTGGTTAGAGAGAATGTACACTTTGCTATGAGCTAGACATGTTCTTGCCATACAATGTCTCATGCTGCAATACTAGGCCACTTCATGGGAACCTACAATGCTAGGAACAATGTACGTTACTCGCTCAGGCATGATCTAGGTGGACATGAAAGTCATACTGAGATGGGAGAACCATAAGATCTTCCTGTGACGAATTTGTGAAAATCTTAAATTTTCCAGAAACTTTTATGCGGACAAGTGACCCCTTTCAATTGACAGGTACACATATGCTCTCATGTTACTAGACAATAAAAAGGAGTCATGATACTATTCATAAATGAGTAAAGTGACTGTTCAAATCACATGAGTCACGTGCACAAGAGAAAGAGACTAGCTCAAGAAAGATCTCGACACTAGGCTGCCTTACATTGGATTTGATACCACATAGGTAAACTTAATGACTGTGCATGCATAAGCACAAGTGAGCAGATGCTATCCATTTGAATCAAAAGATTCTTGTAAGAAATTCATCAGGTATAGTCTCTTGTTGAGAATTTAGGGAAGCAGTGGGAAGTATTAACCTAGGTTTATAACCCAATTCAAGCAAATCATTATAGAACTCAATTTCTCACGAGGTTGTAAATAAGAGAATTTGTGATAGAGTGGCTTCATGAATAATGCGTCTCGTTCAGAAAGTAAGTACATGCAATGTTTTGTGATTCAACGTCTTGTTAAGACCGTGTTTATGAAGTCTCTTCAATATGGATGTACATATATAATAAGGAATTTCCCAAGCCTGCCACCCCTAACATGCTCCTGAGCATACTCACAACACGACGCCAAATGTTCCTTCTCGCATGTCGGGAAGACCGGATGAGTGTACCCAACCCAGGGCATTTGATTTTCTGGTTCCCCCTTTTTCCACAGCCATACCACATTTCAAGAGTCATCCAACATGAACCTGAATGGCGCTTCTTACATATAAAACATTCTGGCTTATTGGTGCCAACAATCCTCGTTCATTTCTTAAGTGCTCTCACCACATGATCCGGTGATGCGGGAACATTAATAGGGACAAGGACACCTCCCTTAGAAACTGGTTCTTTCATTCCCTCCTTGCCGTCTCGAACCCGTAGGTTACTTATATGGAAAATAAGCCCCGATGAGGAATTTATGTTCCTATCTTTAGCTCTATCGCACGATATGGAGTATCAAAGAAGTGTGAAATTCTTAAATGTCCAAGTAGCCTCCTCATTATTGATGTGGTCAACAACACACCGATAAGAAGGACTCTACTAGACACGGCTCTGAGACATCCTAAGACACTTTAAAACCTTAGGCTCTGATACCGAGTTTGTCATGCCCCAAACTCGGGGAGCGCGACCGACGCTCAACCGAGTGAACCGGCCAAGCAAGCCTATTAGATTTCCTTCTACCCAAACTCATCGATGAATAAAGAGGATATGCATTTCATTAATCAAACACTGAAAAGATTTCATTAACAACTCCCATTTCATTTCCAATAGCAGTTTCATTCATAATTTCCAAATTATTACAAGTCATAGATATAATGAAAAAACATGTTTTACAAATACCAACATCTCTAGTTCAATTACCCATATCAAACACTACCCACAACTTGTCTACGAAGCCTCTAAGTACAACAGAAGAGTAGTATGGAAGTGTCGGCAACAAGGCCCCGTCTATACCTTAATACATAATGTACAACTCAAATGACAACATGCCCGGAATAGAGTAAGGCTCACCAAAACCTGCTGAATAGAGAGTGACTGCTAACGAGGACCAAAGCTGCCCGCTGATGAACCACCTGCATCCATTGAATATGCAACACCCCCGGCAAAAGGGATGTTAATACATATGGAATAGTACTAGTATGTAAAGCTAACTGTCCTCTTTCAAAATAGAATACCGACATAAAAGGAAAAACCATGGAAACAACAATCAACATTCAATGATATCCAATTTCCAAGTTAAAACATATTAATTTCCAAAATACGAAGATAATATTATTTTTGGTT